>NMUG010004181.1:0-14079 GCA_002855965.1 Monotropa hypopitys | reverse complement strand
CTGGAAGAAGGTCCGGGGGCCTTTGGGAAGCTGCTCCATTTCCCTCGGCAGGGTGAAGGCCTGGAGCAACGCCATAACCACGGTCGGGCACTCCGCCAGTAAGTCGCCCTCAACGGCCTCGACGCTATTATATCAGAGCTTGGGCGCCCACGCCTGCACTGCCCTCTCAGAAGACCCCGATGTATCAACAATCGCAGGATCATGAACGACCGTCTTCTCTGTGGCCAATGCAGAGTGTTCGGTAGGAGTCACGTCATCAGACTGTCTTGCCCTCTTTTGTGCCCAAGCATCCCTCAACTTGGCCTCTATAGGGGAAGTTCTGGTTCGGCCCGCCGACACCTCCTTAGTGATAGCCACTAATGGATCAACATCCATGGCAACAGGTTCTTCACCGAGAACCTCTTCTTCCAAATCAATTACTTTTCGAGGCCCCATCTCTTCTTCGGATGGATGAGGCGAGGACGGTTCGGCAGGATGTGAACCAGAGGCTTCAGTAGGGGCTGGCCAAGATCTATGTGTATGGGTATACAATGGCGTATATCCCAACAAAGTTGGAGCCGATTGCCGCTCACGAGGTAGCTCGCAAGCATTCCTTACTTTGACTGGGTCATCTAGGTTCTTAAAATTGCTGAGGTGGCCGACGTCTGCAAAAGAAAATACAAGGTCAGAAAACATTAACATGGGGAAAGGAGCGATCAAGGAAGTTACAAATACCGGGGGTGCCCTTCCGTCATGGGATGGTGACATGCCGGAGACAATCATCACATCCTTGGCATACTTGTTTGAGTCCGGTAGGTCTGCAATGATGCCAGTCAGGTTGGGCTTTTGGCCAAGATAATACTTCTGGGATTTCTTGTAGAAGCCAACAAAGTAGCAGCCGAAGATATCTTCAAAAGCAAGTCGGTCTGCCCGATGGAGGGTTTCATTCAGCTTCACCACCCCCATCAAGATTTAGTAAGTGTTCACCGTCACTGGGGATGGTGTAATGCCAAGCTCGCCGAAGAAGCAAGTCAGGAATGGGTGGAAGGGGAATGTAACTCCCCCTTCAACTATGACGATTATGGGCACGTGGACATACTCCGACCCTAGCTCTATGTCGCCGATAGGAGCAAGGACGATGTTCACGTCGGCCAGGATTCCCCACTCCTCTCTGAAATCCCGTAGATCCATTGGAGAATCCATCATCTGCCTGAACCTCTCGGGCCTTTTCTTCGGCGCCATTGATTGTATCTGAAAAGAACACAAACAGTAAGGCACCGTTAGTCAGTCTGACATCAACCAATGCGGTTAAGCACAAGGAGACCATTGGCTTGGCCTTCAACCAACAGCCATGGCCAGTTCGGCTCGGCCAGGAATAGGTTGAAGATGTTCATCTTCATCGATAAAGCCCACACATGTTTAGAGAAGTTTCCAGGCCCCACAGATGGCGAGGGAGGTGAATCCCAATGAACGACGTCGCAAAATCGACGGAAAAATAGAAAGAAGTGAACGATTGAAGAAAGGAGGGAAGAATGGTTACCTGGATCGAAGTTGCTGCCTGAAAAAGCTTTGAGAAACTCGCCGGAAACTGGGCTGGGACGGTGGCCGGAAATTGTCTGGGGGTTGCCGGAAATCACCTGGGGCTGAGGGAAGAAGAATCAAACGGAGAGGATTTGAAACCCTAGGTGTGCTTTTATAAACAGTGACCTGGGATTCAAACCGTGTGACCGGCCGAACCGCCCCAGCCGGTCACCACGCATTTTTATCATTACCCTACCTCGAAACTTGTGTTGAAGCCACCAAAAGTTATCTACGTGCGCACGCTATCCCATCTGTCGCAGAGCCAACCAACGAGAGAGCGCCACATGGACTGTCCAACCGTCATTTCAGGCACACGCAAGCCAACGGGGCTGAAAGCTGTCGACGCAACGTCTGACAGACACGCCATCAGCGCAGAGAGCGGCATGTCATCAAATTCAAAATCGCGGTTCAAAAAAGCTATCAGGGGTGTCACGGGTCTAAGTTCCAAGACATTTCAGTGGTCCGACACTCCTCCTCTTTGCCACCAACGTATCCCTTCGGTGCTAAATCAACCCCACTTCGGCCAAAATGCCCTAGCCAAAGGGGTTGATGGGCTATTGTTGGGGGACGAACCAAAGAGAGGTTGGAGCCACGACCTCCTCTAGGAGGACCGCAACATAGGCCAGCTATCAGGGGGCCGAGCAGATAAGAGCCGACGACAGGAACTCCCTAGGGCTCGCTCCGGCACGAGAGCCTCACAACCCAAGGATGGTTTCCAGCCAGTGATACAAGGAGCCGAAGTCATGCGACCGAGCAGAAGCTGAGGCCGACGGAGGGGGCTCCCCCGGGGCTTACTTTGGCATGGAAGGTTTATTGCCCGGGGACAGCTCCCCTGCCGATGACTCCATGTACCGAAGGGTGTCCCTTCGGCCAAAAAGAACAAATACCTCGACTACGGGGAAGATTCTCTCGGGAGACAGCATCCCGGGTTTTGCGCACATGGCAGACATACTCCTGATACATAGATCAACTTTTCCGTGATTCCCACAGCACAACAGATATGCTTTATCAGCTTTTTTACCGCCAAATACTGTCAGGCGGCGCCGCTTGACATTGTCAGGGCCAACCTATCGGCCGGATGTTCAGGTGCACAGAGGGGACAGGTGCACTGGCCCATAACACAGCACAGCAGCACACTCGCACCGAAGCGCGTGTCTCTCACTCTCCGATGGTTCTATAAATAGAGAGAGCATTCAATGCAGATGTACACCTTCTCTCACTAGCCCAAGCTCTGTCCATTTGCTTTCTTTATCTACAATCCTTTGCTGACTTTGCCATCGGAGGGTCCACTGGCGACATCTGCCGGTAGCCTAACGTTTCCTTCTTTTGCAACCAAGATCTCAGCCTCATCTCCACCGCTAAAAAACGGGGACCACCGCAAGAAAGGATTACCCCAACAGAATAGAACCATCATATTTTGATATATGTTCAATTACATATCGAAATGTGAATATTCCACAACCTCTGATATGAACATATATCGAAATGTAGCATAAGGGAAGGGAAAATGGCACATACCGAAATGTGAATATGGGGAAATGATTTCACTAGTCACATTTCAAAATGTGACCAGGCTGAGGACAAATGGGCAATTCCCATTTTGATGTAGGGACATAGGAGGGCAAATGGGCAAGAATCCACTTTGGTATACAACATGGGGGTGGAGCACCTTCCATACATACCGAAATGTTCCATGCGGGCACCTGTGTCCACCTATGGGTATATCAACACTCATTCCTACCCAATAACCACACATCCATTTAAATAACACTTTTAGGTTCATAATTTATTTATTTAAATTTCCCCGAAATCCCAAAACTTTATGAAATCATAAATTTTGAATTCCAAACAATTGATATCCATAAAATCCACATTTTATTTCCTTTAAATTGAATCTTATAATTCCAATTTCTTAAAACTTTCATTTTCCTTTCCCTTAAAAATCCACCATTTCTATCCTCAAGATCCATGTTTTATTTTATAAATTCCCAAATTTATCTTAGAAATATATTTAAAAATTTAGGTCACTATAATCAATACTTGATATGTGTTTCAAAAAAAAATTCATCGATTTATCTTCGGTTTGCAGATCTTGGCTAGTACCTTTGATACTATACATGTGTTTTAGAGGGAAGTAATTAGTCAACCCTGGTGAGAAAAGGATTGAAACCCGAGAATTCAACCTCTGTTTTATTCAACTTTAATCAAATTAACTTAGTTTATTGTTAAAATAAATCCTCTAATAAATTAATCAACAAATCAACCAATTAATCACTAAATTTACCTTCCCAAACTCTTGAGTCAAACAAATTTCCAGTCCCTGTGGATTCTACCTAGTTTTACCAATTTATCTTGCCACACACAACGTTATATTCCTATGCGTGGAAAGAACAAATGTTCGTGCAAGGAACTATCCAGTGACTTATTGTAGGGCATCATGTTCGTTCTTTTGCGACTATATTGGAGAGTTCCAAGGTAGTTGAGACATATTGCAATTAGGAAGTGAACGAGATTAAAGTGTGAGAGCCACGTAGGCAATCTACAGGAACAAATTCCACGTATTTATTAGGGAGCATTAGGAGGAAGGGGCAAAGAGACCATTATCGTCCATCTCGTAGTAAGCAAGGATCCCAATCCATTGCTAGTGTTAGTACTCCAGGTGGGTTGGCCAAAGGCCACATTATTTGTCATCAAAGTAGTCATGTTGGAAACTATCATTTTTAGTGTCCCCACATTTTGTGTTTCGAGTGAGGTCGTTCAGGACATTTGGGGAGGAATTGCCCATGGAGGAGTAGCATCTAAGGTGAGATGATGGTTAGGCAGCAACCAACAGTTGAGCAGTAAGTTGGCCAACATCATCAAGGGAATCGGTATCAACAACCTCGTCACCAACTGTTCTCGTTCGATTCTTAGTTTGAAAGGGGATCTAGTTCCTGTGGTGCAAGTCAAGGTTCAGTGCATCAGGGAAAGCATGTGTCAGTGCGACTGACTTAGGGGAGAGGCTATGCCATTGATACAACAAATCCTCAACTTTTAGTTTCTCCATCTTAAAGTATTCATTTATGTCGACTCCTTTTGATTGTGATATTAGTCTTTGAGTTGGATATTCCTTTGTTGTATTCCATTTGGATTATTTTGTTGGACTTGACCTTGTGTTGTGCCTTCCTTGATCATGATGTTGTTCTTCTAAAGTGGATATCTCCTTGTTGTACTCGTTTAAATTTCATTTCAAGACTTAATCATATATTGCACTTCACTTCACTTGTATTACAAGAATTGATCATATGTTGTGCCTTTCTTGATTTGTAGCAATTTCGTATTTCTTGAGGACTTGATCCTCCTTTGATTATTAATCACTGTTGTTCTACCTTTGTTTGAATTAAAAAAAGTTGACTTCATTCCCTCGTATCACCCTTATTGGGCTATGGGCTTTTGTTACTATGGCCATGTTTGGAACTTTGTTTCCATCTATCTTGATTTGGACGACCTTTGGATCATCACTTTTCCTTTGAAAGCCAATGTTGTCGTATCAAAAGTGCCTTGAGTGTTGGAATAGATTGTTTGGGTGCCTTGTGAGTGATTAATTAAGTCAATTATTCTTATATATTTTGTATAGAATTGATTGTGGTGTGAGTTTCTTTGATTGTTGTGGTATAAGAATGACATTGTAAATTAATTTGAGAAGAGTGACTAACCGACACATCTCAAATTAAACTGTATTGGTCGCATGGTTATTGTAATTCGATGTGTGTAACTATGGGATATGGTTTCCTAATGATGAGAATCATTTGTATTTGAGTAAATATAAGGATAAGAAACTAGATTAGTAAATCTTTGTGTTTGAGCAAGTTATCCCTTTGAAGTCCTCCTTTCTATTATCATCTTGATGTATTCGATCCTTGTGTTGGCGTATCATTAGAGTATCTATATCGCATTGGGAGGTGTCTCATTGGTTATTGGAATGAGTATCAATATAAGTTGGTAGTTGTGAGGTAGAAGTCCTCTTAGTTGTAAGAGTTTTGATAATTGCATGATTTCTTGGCTTAAAACCACGAATGGTTTGTGTGAGTTTATGGGACTGTATCAATATGAGTAGTCGTATCCATTTCTATTTTTCAAACTTCGAGGACAAAATTTATGTAAGGGATGTGAGATGTGATGACTTAGAATTTTAAATGAATTTTAAAAAGGATTTAAAGAAATTAGAATGGTTTTGTTAATATCTAAGTTAGATATGTTTGATAAATACATTTATCAATATTTAAATTAAATGATTTTCATAAGAAAGATAATTTTGGAAATAAATATGCCTTGGTATTGGTAGATTATAATTATAGAATAGTTTGGGTTTGATTTGGTAGTTGTTTTGGGGATTAATCTGATAGAAATTAGAAAATAGGTTTAGCATGGTGTTATTTATGGAAATGAGTTGTGGATTTCCGGAAATATGGTTTGATGGAGATCTGGGAATGCAGTGGGGCATTTCTGAATGATGGTTGTGGTAGTGAGGACATGTTCTACCAGAAGTTGGAGAAGGATGGAGGTTGATAAAGCCATCTAGGTTCTAAAAATGGAAAGATAAAGAAAGAAAGGCAACTTTGGTGTCCAGAAATGCATAAGAGGTGAGGATATTGAGGCTTTGGTCTTTGGGAAGAGTTGAAGGAACTGAATGGGATTTTTGAACAAAGGGAGAAAGGTTGTGGTCTTCCCGAAGTAGATCAAGGGTTTGCAAAGGAGAAGGAAGTAAAATGGGGTTTTGGTCTTGTATTCCAGAAATGGGACTCCTCATTTCCGGTAATGGAAAAGCCTATAGGTGCGCAAAGGAGGGATGTTAAGTCCAGAGGCTCACACTTTCGTAAGTTAGCATCCACATTTCTAGTAACGCGTGAGAGTGGGATATCCAGAGAGGGTCCAACAACTAGGTATTTTGGAAATGAGTTTTGCTACTCGGCCAGACTGCCTGGCCAGACGTGGGGCCAGACCACGTCGGTTTGGGCCCCACACGGGGTCCAAACCAAAATTTTTTTTCGGGGTTTTGTTTGAAATATTATTTTATAATACCCTGGAAAAAATCAGCTCAATCGGATAATGTATAAAATTTCCTTAATCGTTTGAATTTTCATTCACAGTTTTAAACAGTTTTTACAGGATGAAAATTCAAATGATTAATGAAATTTTATACATTATCCGATTGAGCTGATTTTTTACAGGGTATCATAAAATAATATTTTAAACAAAACCCCAGATAAAAATTTTGGTTTGGACCCCATGTGGGGCCCAAACCGACGTGGTCTGGCCCCACGTCTGGCCAGGCCATCTGGCCGAGTAGCAAAATTCTTTGGAAATCTACAAGCCCAAGTGCAGAGAGAGAAATGGAGATCCAGAGACTTGGATTTTCGAAAGTGGGGGCCTCCATTTCCAGAAATGTGTGCTTGTTGTGGAGGATTTCTGGATGTTGAGGGCTTCATTTCTAAAAATTGGTGGCTTCATTTCCAAGAATGCAGTATTGTCCGAATGGTATTTTTGGCAGTTCAGTGTTTGGGTATAAATATTATCCAAGGGTTATTTTTATGTCATTTTTTGCTCATATCACTCTTCACCTCTGATACATTTGAGAGTTCACCCTCTCTCACCCCAAGCAAATTCTCTGTTCTCTATCTCCCTATCCTTTTCAAACTTGAGCTTGGATTCTTTCTCAACCATGAAGAATAAAGTGTTCTCTGGACACTAATACTCATTTTGAAGACATCCTTGAAGTACCCTCATCTATGATTTTGTTCTTCTTCAAACCTTGAGGTAAATACTTATCTTTCTTATGTATCTGTCTTTGTGTTAGACAACCACCAACGATTTCTAGATAAAATCCAATGATTTTATCTAAGATTCAAGTCCTTGAGATTTCTAAGATGGTTTTCTAAAAAAACCAAGATTTTTGGCACCCTAGCATGTGTATTTACCTATCTTTGAGATAGTGTGAGTGTTTTGGGCTTATGTGAGAGGGATTAAACAACCTTCCATAAGTTTCTTGAATTATGACGTGATGGTGAAGTGAGACCTTAAGATCATTCACTTAGGGTTTGAGTTGTGGTTGTCTTGGCATACTTAGGCCCTTATGAGTGGTCTAGAGGATGATTGTGTGGTCTTGGTGGTTTGGGAGATCTTCCTAGGTGGAGAGGGTTAGTACTTATGTGCACACCTAGTGTTCGTAGGAATGTCTAAGTGTATGAGGAAGCAATTTAGGAGTGTGAATTTATCACACTTGGTTGGGATATCATCCATATATAGTGTATTAATATTTGGGTTGGTAAAACCACTAAACTTGACCTAAATAAACGATGTTTGAATTCGTCACACTTGAATCGGAATTCGTCCTTAGAAAGTGAATTCGTCACATGTTTTAGAAATTCTTTCCTTTAAGTTGAATTCGTCAATCTAATATATATAACAACCAATAATTATGTGTGATGGTGGTAGGGTGTGAGAATGGTATCAATTCATGGTCCCCGGGCTAATTCATGGTCATTCGGGTGTGAGGTTAGTTCTTGAATTCGTTGAGACAACCTGAATCAATTCGTGATTCACTCTTGAGTGAGTGGATCCTGGAATTCGTTGATGCAACTATAAATCAATTCCTAGTTTGATGTCTTTCTTTGTTAGTCCTTGAATTCGTTGAGGCAACCCCCCAAATGGTGATTCATGCTTGAGGATAGTCGGCCCTTGGATTTGTTGAGGCAGTTTGAATCGCATTGTGACTCACCCCTTTTATCTAATATTAATTCCAAGTCTATAATTGAACCAACCTAACCATCCAAAATAAAAGCCACTTGTATATATAATGGGAAATATTTAAATAAGACTTGGGGAGTTCTAGTATGAGTTGAGGCTAATTTGTAGCTTTAGCTAGGGGTTTGAGATGTTGTGAGGGAATGGGTAGTCTAATGGGTTGTGAGGAAAATCCAAGGCCAAGTCATGGTTTTAACATTATGATCCATAGTGATTATTAGAGAGTTGTTGGCTAGGACTGTAGCCTATATGAGATTATAGATAGAGGTCAATTCATGGCTATAGGTTCTAATTTATGAGTTAGCTATGAGATTGCAGTTTGGAGAAGGTAAAGTGAGTCATAGAGTTTGCAAGTGAGGTAAGGTGATGTGTGGGGCGAGTTAATCTCACTTGGGTATTGATAGTGGAGATGAGTGAGCTTGGGAGCATGATGTAAGTGTGAGGTGAGGTTTAGTGCAACTGTGGGTTATGTGTGAGTGGATTATGAGATGGCATGCTTGAGCTTGCATTGTAGGTCTTCACTAACACTTGCACATATCACCACATATGCATAAACCCTTAGATAGATGTTTATTTACTGAGTCTTTGTGACTAAGATTTTCAATTTTTCAGTGTATGCAGGGTTGTATAGTTGGATAGACTTTGGGATCTTGTTGGAGGTCCAGGCTCATCTCATCTTCATACTTGTGTGAGTTTGCATTTCAGTTATGTTTATTTTATTCATCATTATTTCCTCACTCTTGTTTTCAACTCTATATTATTGAAAGTGAACTTGAAAAGGGTGTTGCCTACTTTCCTAATTTTGAAACAAGTTTAATTGGAAAAGTATTGTGTTAGCTGGTTCAGTCATTCGCAAACCCTGATAGGATGGTATGCTTATATTTTGAAATAAAAGGTTTTGATCTATTGTAAAAAATGGTTTGGAAATCTGGAATGTGATAGGAAAATTGTATTATTATGATGTATTCATTGATTTCTTTCATTTGAGATTCATTATTTTATTGTGACAGTCATCATGAAGGTGTTTATATGGGTTGCTGAGTAATTTCTTTATTGGCAAAAAATTGTTTTGAAAATCTAGGGTGTGACAAGTGTTAATGTTGTCAAAAGAAGTTTGTAGTTAATTCACTTCAATCTTGTTCAATAAAATTAGTTGCCAGATGATTGTAGTTTGATTACTATTGCAACACGTATGAGTGAGACTATTAGAGTGACCTTCTGGGATGGTGTGTGACAGAAGGACCATGGGTTGACCCTCCTGGTGCCCGACCACCATGCTGACTTTATCATCAATGGGGACAAGGGCCACTTGAACGTCATCTGAGATCTTGTACTTCTTGTTAAACAATTTGATGTTTTGAGATGTTTGGAAGTAGGATTGTTGAGGGACGACGTCGCATGGTTCGGTCATGCTGCCACATTTCCCTATTATGATAGGTACCTAATCAAGAAAATGCACAGAAGGTTAAGAACAATAATAGTCTGATGCTATCTATGGAGGATGGATGATGGAGGCCCGGGAATGATGACACAAACATTATGTGTGTTAGTGATGGGACAATGTGTAGATGGGATGTGCAATATGATGCTACATTGCAAATGAACACTTTGGGGATTAAATCGAGCCCCAATTCTCGATCAAATCCTCTAAAATTGTGTAGAAATGGAAAGAGGGAGGTGAGGAGAACAACATACCTCAGATTTAGTTTTGAAAACCCTGGTAAATGATCGAAATCAACATCGAAAGATTGGGAGATCCAAAATTTGCTCGAATGGTAGTAGTAGGAGAGAGAGAGAATCACAACGAATGGTTTTCTTTCCTCCCTTCCTCTACCTTTTATAAGAGGGGACGAGACCATTTTAAAATTCAAAACCATAGGTAGGAATCCAAATAACCGCACAACTGGCCAATGAGAGGATCTCGTGTGGATTCTCAAAGGTTCAATCTAGAGCGATGATGTATATTTTATCCATTTGTCATGATCGCAACGGTTAGGCCTAAATAGGTTGTGCTCCAGAACCCAAATAGGTTGGTGTGTCGGGTCAATGAACAAAAAAGGTTCGGTACACACTAAAGTGGGCTCAACTCTTTCGGGCTCACTCACCCTAGAAACATTTAGAGGCTATTGTGGTAAACGAACCACATTGGGCCTTTGGTCTCGGAAAATAGAGCAAGACCAAATGGGCTATTCCTAGTAGGGCTACCGAGTGAATGGATAAAACCGCCCCAATTGCCCAAATTGCATCCAAACTAATCCATCCAACAACACTCATGGATGGTTAGTAGATAGCATAAACAAAAATCTGTCGTGAGCAAATTGGATCGGATCAGATTGAGAACTGATCCGATTAAAACTGATCCATCCAAAATTGATCGAGGATACCTCTTGTCATGGTAAACACTCTTATTAGATGGCGAAGAATAGAGAAACTTATTTCACAAAGTGGATATAGTTGTCAATATTGACTTGTGTGGCCCGATTGGTACTCTATAGTTTAATTTATATTTTAGCTACTATTAGTATCAACATACTATTACTTGGAGAGGAAGATTTAAATCCCCTCACTCCCTTTTTCGACATTTTATTCAATGTATCAAACTATCAAACAGAATTTTAAGCACCTCATGCCATGATAAATAGATCTTTAAAATTTTTGTTTTGGACAATTTTGTTTTACTATTCTTTTTATTAAATTATGCAAGTCGGTTGTGCTAGGATAAAACCTGTCCAAACTGACCAAATCGATCTACCTAAACCACAACAGGACCGATCTTCCCAAACATCATTAATGGATGATTAGTGGATAGAGTAAATGTAAATTCACCAGAAGTGAATAAAGAAGGATGGCTACTTGGAATTGTGATGCCGAGCAGAGAATGATTGTTGGTGTGACACTCGAGATGAATCTTGAGCCCATAGAAAAGACATAATGGTCCTAGGTGGGGGAGATTGTGGTGGGTGGTCGTGGGTCCTACATTGCTTGGTGGATTTAAGTTGTGTGTTATAAATAATAGATCATGAACTATATTGTACAAGGCCTTTTAAATTCGTGCAGGCATCAAAGCCTATTGAAACTTCCCATTTAAGGGTGCTCATATTGGATTAGTCCTAGGATGGGTGACCCCCTGGGAAGTACACTTGGACTTGACGGCTAAAGCAGACAATATTGTGCATGGCGGTTGCAGGTCATTATAGTCGGACAAGAAGGTTTGGCGAACAGGACTAGAAGGGACACTTTCTCTAAAACATTGAGACTTCCTAGAGGAGATTGGTGAGACGAATTGAATGTTGAGGATCCAATTTATAGTAGTGAGGAGTGGTTGAGAGCATTTAATGAGAATACGATGTCATTTAATGCTTGACCATCTGGCCAATTCGCTCCAAACTAATCCGCGAGCAGTCCTAATGCCTAGGATGGGCATATAGTCATCATACGGAGTCTGCCAAGATATCTTTCTAATTCGGTCAAAATGGTAGAAACATTGTCATCCGAACCAAGGTCTATAGAAGAGTGATGGGTTACACTAGATCACTCATTCAGATGGTACAAGCATGTGCATGGGGAGACCCTCCGTAGGAGGCATCTAAACTAATAGCCCGGTATTGTGTGGGGATTGGACCACGAGTTTGTACACCATGTGGCCATGTCATTTTCGCACGTGGCGCTAGCTACGGTGATTCCGTATATCATATTGAACGACCATCGATCATAGAAACATTGTAATTCCAAAGATTACGCCAAACAACTCGCTCCTACCATACCCCAGTGAGTGCATCATGTCCTCATCATATCTATAGGGAGCACAAACACCTATATATAGTGGTCACCAACACAAGGAAAATGTATGAAAAAACCTACACTCACTACGCCAAAATTGGCCATTAATGGCAAACTTTTACCAACGGTTGTAAATAATGCCACAAAAAACCACCATTAATGGTGTTTTCAAATATCGCCGATAAAAGTTCTATTTTCGGGAAAAGTATTACCGGTGGTAGTAAACCTGCTGTTAAAACTCACTATTACCGGCGGTTTCTAATTATTGCCGTTAAAAATACCAAAAGTATTACCGGCAACTGTATTACTGTTGTTAAAGGCAAGTATTACCGGCGGTTTTCTATTACCACTGTTAACGGTATCAATACTGTTACCGACACTTGTATTACAACCGTTAAAGATAAGTATTACCCACAGTTTTCCATTACTGATGTAAGACCTGTGTTGTATAATAAGGACATAAATAAATAATAATTGAGTTTAGAATAATTTATTGAGTTTAAGAAAATGATTAAGGAAATTTGGGAATTTTGTAGAATATTTTGGAGTTTTGTAGGAGTTATTAAAGGTTTATAGAGTTAAATAAGTCTGATTATAAAGTTTAAACAGTTCCTGGGGGTCAAAATGCAAAGAGTAAAAACCAAAGGTAGATTTTGTAATTTAGGAAGAAAGTTAGAAATTTAGTTCTGAGTTGTCGATGATTGGATTTGGAGGAGTTATACGTATGTATCTATGCAATGTTACGTGTAAAAGAATTGTGAAACCTAATCTGCATGTGTTGTGCTGTGAGCAATTGAGAGAGAGTTGTCAAGCTTTGAGAGTTGTAGATGTACAGGTGGTTGAAATGCAAATATGGGATACATAAAGAACTATGCAAAAACTTAAATACAAATTATATATGCCATGAATTGAGTCTGTAAGGAGAATTTTAAATAAGAGAATAGAGAAATTGAGAGTAAGAAGGAGAGAGAAGGTTGTTCGGGTAACAGGGTGAAATAAGTTGGTTTCTATGTTAGAGTTCCAGAAGAGGGTTGCTGAGGAAGAAGATGAATAGTAATTTGGGCTAGGGAGAAACCTTTACGGAAAATCTTCCGAATTTATTTGTGTCCAATTGAGGTGTTTGAGGAGCCGGTGGGTATTTTGGAGGAATCTACAAAAAGGTGAATACATATATAGATATGTATAATTTAGATAAGCTAGTACTTTTCTTGGTATAAAGTGATTGTGATGAAATGTGTTGAAAAGATGATTTGAAACCTATGGATCACATGTGTTCTAAAATAAAAGGGTTTAAAGGGTTATTTTGAAACATAAGGTGTATTAATAAAATATTAAAGAAGAACACATGATATCTAGAAGAAAAGGGTTTAAAGGAATTGTTGAGATATAAAGTGTTTTGGTAAAATTATTAATTAAAAGATGGAGATGTTTTGAAAATAGAAATGATAGAATGATAAATGTGTGGTTTCAAAAGATTAAAAAGGAAGTTTTTGGGTAAAGATGTGATTGTAGATAAAGAATGTGAAAGAGATTTATAAAAGAGCTTTTTAATGATAAAGTAGATTTGGCAAAGAGATTTTGAAAGAAGATAAGAAAAAATGTTGTAAAATTCATATCATGCTATTATAGTCTTGTAACCTAGCCCCAAGGCTAATGTAGGGGTGTTGCCTAGTCCCAAGGCATATGTAGGGACATTGTGCCTAGCCCTAAGGCAAATGTAGGTGTGTTATGCTTAGCTCCAAAGCAAATGTAGGAGTGATTGTTGTTCCCTACCGCTGGGACGATATTATGAGTGGTCTTTGGATCACATTTCCTGTACCTATCGAAAATGATATACGAAGTTATAGATCTATCATAATGCTAGTTAGTGGAATTGAATGACCCTAGACTATTATAGTTATTGAGATGTGTTGTGAATTTATAATGAGATGAGATGGATTGGTCGAGATGGATCAT
>NMUG010004180.1:0-14081 GCA_002855965.1 Monotropa hypopitys | reverse complement strand
CATAACCCTGAATTTACCACTATAGAGGTAATATATATCCTCATTTTAGCTGCAACTACGGTCAGATATGTTGGCTAAAATGAGCATTGATCAGTAGTATTCTTAGCTTGAACTTAGATGTACGAAGCATATTCGGACTACCAAAGCATGATGAACATGGCAGAAGAAATTGTAAATCAATGCGCTCTTGCAGTCCGCGGAAAGCTTGCCATTGATTATCAGGTAGTTTGGTCCTTATTTATGGAGATAAATTTAGTTTGCTCAAGATTCTGTATGGTTGAGTACACGCAGTGAACAATATCTTCCATTATTGATTTTTTTCGTCGAGCATAAAAATCTGTTAGAGCTCTGATACTCCATGCAGGGAGTAGAAATATGTTTAGAACGACCTTGGAGGAGGGAAACCATGCACAATCTTGTGGAAGAAGTTACCGGGATTGATTTTATGAAGTTGGGCAATGATCTTAGAGCTGCTAAAGAAGTTACGATTAAAGAACTTGGTACCAGCCTTGAAAATAAAGACAAGTGTTCAATTGAAGCATGTGAATCTGTTGGCCACATACTTAATGAGGTGAATATGCTTTCTTTGTTGCAGTTTCTTAGTTCGAATTATGCATTGTGTACTGTATGAAACCGGGCTGGGGCTTCTGGTGCCAAAGTATGTATTACTAAGTTGCCTATGTGAAGTGTTTTAGTATACATTTCTAGTTGAAGTAGGCTTGCACATTGCTTCCATATTGTCCACCTTAAATTTTACTTCTGCATCATTTATACAGGTTTTTGAGATCATGGTAGAGCCGAAGTTGGTACAGCCTACATTTGTTTTGGACTACCCAATTGAGATATCTCCCCTGGCCAAGCCACACCGAAGGTACTAAAGCTTGTCCAAGAATTAGTTTGGCTTCTTTCTACATTCTATGCTTTAAACTCAGTATATATCATAGTGTTGGAAGTTTCTTGAAATTACATTTTGAACCATGCATAAATCTTAGTATGTATCATAGTATCAAAAGTTTCTTGAAATGGACAGTTGTAATTTATCTGTGTCCACTCCGCGTAAATTTATTTGAACTAAAAGTGGAGCTGGTGTGCTATTCAAATTGTTGGAGTACTTGATGGGAGGCTCCAATGACTAATCAAGGTGGGACCCTAAAAATGACTCGAACCAAGGCTAAAATTGGGATGATTTCAGCATTTTCTAGTGTTTTGACGTGTTTGAGTACTGTTCAATACCAAGAAAGGAAACAAATCCTAAACACGAGCCACTGTAAAGGTTATGCAATCTCTTAAAAAATCTCTGTTTTCAGTGTATTGGAAAGTCATAGTTTGTAATGGATAAATGTTCTCTTCCCTTCATAGGTTTCTTGAATACATTGGCCTCTTCCTCTTCCTCTTCTGATATTATTATTGACCACAGAATTGCCTCAAAGCAGAAAGGGTGGCATGCTTAAAGATAGAAACCATTGATGCTATATCATTACATATATTATTGTGTTCTTTTTTCCCTTCTGTTTTATGTTATTATTATTTGTTTTTTCTGAGTCAAATGAGGATGCCTGTGTGAGTAGATGTATCATGAATCTGGAGATAATAATATTTCACTTCTTTCGTAAGATTATTTTGTATAGGATCAAGATGGGCACTGCCATTCCAAAATATATGGGTACTCCATTATATTATCACCTGGGAACAGTTTTTCCTCATTTTGCCAGTTATAGCATTTTCCTTTCTTTAATAGAAATCTAAGCAATGTCTGTATTTTTGGACCAACTTATGCTTTGTATGTCATCCTTATTTCTCAAAATTTAGGCATGCAGGGTTGACCGAAAGATTTGAACTGTTTATTTGTGGTCGAGAACTGGCGAACGCATTCTCGGAATTGACAGACCCTGTGGATCAGGTAAGCATTGACAGTATTTGGATATCTGAGTATTATCTGCATTTTCACTTCTTGAGCAACCGTAACCCAGAGGAGTTTTTCTAAGCTGATGTTTTATTCTTATATGAAAAAACAAAGGAGTAGGTTATGAGTATTGGATGCATGATTCTACATGTCGGATTCTTGTAATTTTCATGTCAAGGACACAGGACACGCCCAAGTAGTCCTATTCTTTTGTATATTTTTCTTACTTCTAGGATAAGTGATGTTTACAAGGTGCCTAAGGGCAGTTGATGCATCATATAGGAATTCTACGCCCAGTTCATGGTAAACTCTGTCACGCACCGGATTTTCAAGCAATTTATTTAAAAAAAGAGACATTAATTTGAAAGTAACTAATAACCTGCCATAATAAATACATAATCACCCACATGAAACATCCGAGCATGAAGGACTAACAGTAAAAAGGAGAGATATAAGCTTTTAAAGAATGCAATACTGAGTAAATTATACTAAAAAGGACTCGAAGTCTTCAAGGTGTGAAATGGGAGAATATATGAACACCACATGCATGCCGCCCATAAGAGTGAAGTGTCCATACCTGAAAAATAGAAAGAGCGTTACGCCCAGTACGAAAATTTATATTCTACAATGAATCTGACTGTTGTGGACACATGTGTGAATGTCTAGCATGCAAAGAATGACCCAACTAAATGTAGACATACTTGACCATGACCCATACTCCATCTATGTACTCTATGTCTAACCATACCTTGCAGTACATTGCAAAGGTCGTCTTACCTTTCTTTAATTTTCCTTTTCATGATATGCCATGCCATGCACATGCTTCCATTTATTGTCCATTCCAGTCATATTCTATTTCATTTGATAATCTCATACTATAGATGAATCCGAGAATTCCATCATAAGTCCATTCCCAAAAATACCCTAAATATCTCCTTATCATGTTTTAGGAGCGAAGAACGGCAAGTAGGCAAGTTCCAGTCTAGTGGCCCGTCGACACGCTAACTGCCAATTCCGTCGTTTCCCAACTCGTTGGGAGGGTCAAGTTACCCCCATTGTGCACAATGTCGTGGATGGAGCGACCATCTAGGGAATCCCATCATAAGTCCATCCCCGCAATAAAAGAACCCAAGACCGTTCATCAATATTACTTTTTAGTTGTATTGTTTCCTAGCCGATGCTAGTCTATTTGATTAACATTCCTAGCCAAAGCTAGTCAAGTTCCTAGCCAAAGCTAGTCCATTTCTTTTATCCTTCCTAGGCAAAGCTAGTCCAATGTGAATATGTTTCCTAGGCAAAGCTAGTACCAATGCCAATGTATTCCTAGCCAATGCTAGTGCCAATGCTAATATGTTTCTAGTCAATGCTAGTACAAATACTAATATGTTCCAAGCTTAAACCCGTACAAATTTCCAAACATCTAACCCATGCAAGACTTCTCATATTTCACTACTCACAACCCAATAAGAATGCATTCCCAAGGTAGGGCAACTCCCTCCTAACCTTGGCCCACCAACATTTTTCCCAAGTGACTCTTAGGATGTCAATGTGTCACAAGGATACCCAAAAGCCCAATTTCATGCTAGGCCACTCAATTTCACCAAATGAGCACCAATTGGTCTAAAGCCCCAAATGTGACCTTCAATTCTAACCTTAGGGCTTCCATGAAATTAGGGCTTTTCATAAAACCACATAGAACAAGAAATTGAAGTGGAACCTACTCCTAGACATCCTAGGGCAACCTAAACCCACCAACAATTTCATGGATTAGGGACAAGTCCTAGGTCAATTTCCGAAAATCCCCACAACAACCTTAGGGTTCACCAAAAAAGAGGGTTTTTTAAATGATGACTTCTCTCAAGAAATTGAACCTAGGAATACTTGTAGACACGCCTAGGCATTGCAAACCCATTTCCAATTTTATACAAACCCAACCAACCCTAGGTTAATTTCTTCCATGACCGAACAATGACCTTAAACAAAAGTTGAGGGCAAGCAAGAGAGAGTGATAGAAGTAAAACAATCAAAATCATTGTAGAGATAGAAGATCCTACCTCCAAAGACGAATATCTTGAAACCCTAGGTGAGGGCTCTTCAAGTCCATCCTCAAAATGTAGATGAAAGCGTAGAGGACACTTCAATCTACAACGTTTAAGAAGATGCCAAGCTCAAGTGAGCAAAGGAAAGAGAGATAGAGAAGAGAGAAGTTGGGAACAAGAAAGAGAGGGGAAGAGAAGACTCACCTGCCAGCTGGAGGCAAAGAGAGAGAGAGAGAGAGAGAAAACATCTGGAAAAATGACCTAGGAAAGACCTTAGGTTGATATTTATACTCAAGAGGAATTCTCAAAATACCCCTCCGATTTTTAATTCACGAATTACCGGTAAAGCAACTCCTATTACCGGTAAAGCAGAACCAAAGTCACAAATCATCACACTACCATCTCCATGCTCTACCAGAAAAGAAGCCCTCTTCTACCTGTAAAGCGGCTCTCAGGATCTCTCCCTCTTCTCTGCTGTACTCTCCCTTTCTCATTTTCCAGAAAAAGGACCTCTCCCCTTTCCTTGTTTTTCTGGAAAATGGGTGTCCTCCCTATTTTCTTTCTTATTTCCGGTAAAACAGGGGGGTCCTTTCCCCCTTTCCCGCAATTGACTCTCCCATTCTCTCTCCTTTTTCGGTAAAGGGGCTTTGCCCCTTTAATTTTTCCCTTTCTCTCCTCCTTGCTTTCTTTTCCCGGTAATGCCACACACGCACGCGCATGCGCACGCGCGTGCAACCAAAACATGCAACCGTTGCAACTAAACACTTTCCCAACAGAGGCCATGTGCACTGATGCACATGTTGTGCTCAACCGGTGCACAGGCACCAAACTTGATTCTCAAGCCCTAATTCTTCCCGGGCCACCCCGAGACACACCAAATCGATCTAAAACTCTCGGGAATCAAATGAACTCACCACAAAATATAATTTGACTCTATTGGAGATGGGAACCTAAGATGTGGAGGCATAGAATCGATTTGAAACTCACAAAGATGGATTTTAAAACCAATGAATTGAATTTAAGGTATTTTGAAAATTCAAGTCGTGGCGAACTCGAACTACAAAATGTGTGATTACGTGGTGAATATTCAATTTAACATGTTGGACATGGATCTCATACTGCTATTGGAGTGTGGAGTGTCCGATAGGGGAATTTACATTCAGAAGAGTCCATGTAATAGCCCATGTAATATAGGAACTTGATCCAGCGGTGCTTAGATGGGAAAATGCAGTTCTATTCATGAACAGTCATTTGATAAACATGTCTTGGAAATCAAACTAGTTAACTTGTGGAGAGAGTGCCTAGGTACATGGTCTTTCTTGACCTGCTGACATCCTCCTGACCACAATTCTATTTTTTTTTGCTAAAGTTGGAATTCTAGTAAAGTAAATATTTTTTGGGTCTCCAGATGCTCTCTTTCGACCCTAAACAGTAGAATTTGTATTCCTCCAAAGTTTGGTAGTTGTGGATTGCCGTTTCCTATTGTGGTGGGATGATGGTGAGTATATGGAAGTTCCCCTATTTTCAAATGTGTCTACATCATTTTCACTCTCTTTGCTTGCAGTACGAGAATAGAACTTCTTAGTGGTATAACCCCAAAGTAGATCTCATTGAAGAACATAAAAGTGACACGACAAGTCTATCAGTATAATGATGTTTCAGGGTAAACAATCAGAGATGTTATGGATACACGAAGTTTTGGGTGCTGCATAAACTATGTTTTGCTTGAAATGAAAACAACCAACACAGTTTTTTTTCTGTTATTTGACAACTTTTCCTGCTGAAAGTAACTTGTTAACAGGTTAAACAACGTAATACGTAAGTGGTTTCTTTTTATTTCCAATGTGAACGATGCTTTCAATGTTTGCATTAGTTGGTTAAGTAGTTGGTGGATAGTTTTATTTTTTTATAAACATTTTTTCATTAGATATATGCTATCAGAGTTTGATTCAATATTAGCAGGAAGTTTATTTTTGTTGATTTGAAACCATGGCAGAGAGGACGCTTGGAAGAACAAATGAGGCAACATAATGAAAGGAAGTCGACAGAAATTTCCGAAACGAATTCAGAAGAGAAGGAAAAGAGAAGTGACTACAGCTCATATGAAGTTACTCTGGATGAAGATTTTTTAACATCTCTGGAATATGGAATGCCTCCAGCTTCAGGAATGGTACAGTCATCCAATTGCCTCTTCTATAGATTGGGTTAGTGGGGATATCGGTTACGTAAAAGAACACCATTGATTTAACATGATGCCCTTGTTCTGTCTGGGTTGAGTTCTTGCATAAAGAGGCATTTTTGAAAATTGGCCTTGTTTGGAACTACTTTGGTTTTCTGTTTTTTGTTTTTATTTTCAGTTTTTTCAAAAATTAGAAAGTAAAAGTTTGTTTGGTTATCTACTTTTACTTTCAAATTATTATACACCGACCTTTAAATTTATTTTTTGTCAATTCTATATAAATTATATTTCAAGTCATTCGTGTTCTGTTTTCTGTTTTCAAAAAAAATGAAAGTATAAAAAATGAGTTTTCTGTTTTCTATTTTCTGTTTTCAAAAAAAGAAAAAACAGAAAACAAAAAACTGAAAACGGAAGCGGTTCCAAACATAACTGTTCAATTTCATGAATAACTAAACGAAGAATTTGAACATTTTTGAAAATTAACTGTTCATTTTTTCGTTTCCTTTGCCTAACTGAACAAAACAAAATGAAGAGTTTAGCTCTGTTTTACATTTTTTTCAATCTCTTTCACTTCCTCTTCCACAAGCCAAGATTCAAAAATATCGTCAAATTTAGTGTAAAATTCGTTGGTTAAAAGGGAAGATTTGATTGTTTGACGTCGTCATTTGATGTACATCTTCCCGTAACAGAATTTATTTTTCAGGGTCTCGGAGTTGACAGGCTTGTAATGATTCTGACAAATGCAGCCAGTATCCGGGACGTCATTGCTTTTCCTGTCCTCAAGATTCAGCAGTAGAGGTAACAACTGCTCTCCTTGATGAGCACACAGCTGTTTTGAGGGTTAAAATGGGATTTTTGCACCCACCCACCCACCGCCCACCCACCGCCACCACCCCGAACCTGATTTCAAACCTTACACATTGGAATTTCTGAAGCTGGTGGTTGTCAGCACGTCCTTATTTATTCCCACAAATGCAACGGTCAAGGATTAAACTCCCAAGATTCTTATTTATTCCCAAACATGCACTATTTAGTGGTTTATTTATACGAGCTCTCAGAGGCGAACTTATGTAGACCACGCCCAATTTTTTTTGTAAAATCCCTATTTTACCCCATCCTCCCCGAAACCCTGTATCTATCTTTCCCCGTCGAAAACCCTATCTCTCATTCTCTTTGCAGCCGACCCCGCTCTCTCTCCCCAACAGCCCGTTTTCAGCCCCCGCCGTCCAGCTCCCTTTGTGGGTTTGATTTGAGATTTGATCAGTAGGTGTTTTACTCTCTAACCTCTTTAGGGTCCTCCTTTTGCGGTGAGTTTCTTTGTTTCAACGTTTTGTGGTTACTTACTACAGTATTTGTTATTTGCTTGAAATATTTGCTCGCAGTTTCATTCTCTGGCTTGGCTTAACTGGTGTTTTGAAAATTTTCTTTTTTGGACGGTTCATCAGAATCCGGGTTTGCTTCTGAGTTTTGATTTATTTGCTGTTCGTTTTCTGGGCAAATTTGACAAGTGGGTTATAGTGGGTTTGACTTGGATAGAGTTGGGTTTTTTATACAATGATGATATCTTCTTTCTTCTGCAGAAGGAGTTTACAATTAGGCCATTCTTGTTAGCCAATCATGTCTTGTAGTTAGGTGCTGGAAATGAGCCAAATCGAATCGAGCTTTAAACTGTTCAGGTTCGTTTGTTAAGATTTTATCGAACTTGAACTCGAGTTTAGTGAAGATTTGACGAGTCGATCTTGAGCCGAACTCGTACAGGCATGACTTGAACTCAAACTTATTCACGAACTTTAACGATCAAAAAATAACATATGATTATGCATGCATACGAGTTTAGGATTGCGAATAAATTTTTGTTGTGTATAAATAAGTTTATCTCTATATACTTAATTGTATGAAACGCACATATAGAAGTTAATAATACTTATAATAGTTTATATATAAAAGGCCGATCTAGTGCATGAAACTCTCACATATGCGGGGTCTGAGGAATGATTGATGTACGCAGTCTTATCCATGCAAACAGAGATACTTTATAAAAGTTTATATATATACTTCTTAAATTTTTGTTATGTGCAAACATATATTTACACATATAAGTTTATACAGTCCACTTTCTATGCGGGATCCCGCACAAAATCTGTGCGGACTCTAAAACTTAAATGCCGCACTGATCCTGGCCGCTGGATTAAATCCGGCGGCCGAGATTAGAAGTTCATACAGATTTTCTGTGCGGAATCCCACATATGAAGGGCTATTTAAGTATATATATGTATAAATTTATACGTAAAATCTTTATTTTGTATATATCTTACAGGTTCACGAGCCTGACTGCAAACCCTTTGGTATCATGTTTTACTTGGCTTCTTTCGTTACTTGTAATTGAAAGGTAAAAAATGCAGATTGATATTCATGTGTTTTGCAGTTAGCACACCATATGCAGTATGCACAGCTTCTTTTTGCATGAAATTAGACCTTTACCTCTAATTAGGGTTTGGTCTGAAACACTAATTAAGCACTGGCTTACAATTGGACTTGCACAAATGTTATGCAATAAAAACTCTATTTTAAATTTCACAGAAAATATCAAAAATACTAAAATTAATTTAGACAAAATGATGAGGATTTTTACCTTTTCCTGAAGAGACTACCAAAAATATCAAAATTAATTTTGACCAGTGGCCTAATTTGTGTCCATGTGTACGTGTGTCATCTAAGTTGTAATGTGAGCTAAGCCTACAAAACAATACTCTGATATATCCTCGAGTGATCGAGATATCGATATCATTTACTTTCTGAATTCAAAAAGGAAAATAATGTAGGAAAATTCTTGGAAGTAACTTGCAGAACAAAACTTAAAAAAATAAAATAATTAAAGGAAATTTGTTGGAGGCCTGTAATTGGTATAGTTTTCATAAGATTTTTTAGCCGCTCCACCGGAGGTGCGAGGGGTTTGAAGCAAGTTAACGCCTCCCATGATACAGCTGGAATCAGTGGCTGCACCAGAATACATTGAAGGTCGAATTTGTGTGTGTAATACTTACTCTATTTATTAGAATTTAGATGGATGTGTTAGAGATGTGAGCCTTTGGAGAAAATGAATAAGAGATTCAGATGCCTTAATGATAAGGAGGATTGTCAATTATATAGCAAATGGGAGACTCTTTGTTTCCCAAGTTGAGACTCTCACTCTTCAATAGCTTAATGTTGTGGACAGTAACGGTAAGAAATGAAGATACAACCAGCAAGAGTATTCGGTTAAGAACTGAAGAGACCTGAGTTTGGGTATTCGATTGGGCTGACCCACATGCATAAACCCATGCAAAAGCCTAATTCAATAACTCATAAGACAAAAGCTCGATTCAATTGACACAATTGGATTTTCCATAAAAGATAGGTTCCACGGCATATTCTCACAAACCTATGAGGCACGCACCCAAAACGCGGGCGCAGGCTTGGCCAGTTGGGCACAGTAGTGGTGCGCACGCGTGTGGGAAAATATTTAAAGCACACTTCATCTTATTTTCTCCTTAGACTTGTTGTGACACTTAGTTACACTCTTTATTAAATATATCCAGTCACTTGACTTTCCATCTTTTAATTTGGGATTGAACTCATTATTAAGAATACTCTATTTTGAGTGTCAATTTTTCATTCATTAATTTACAGATTTTAATGATTCCTTTTGTGTATTAAAGTCTCCACATAGGAGTATTAAATCCCACTAAAAATTATCTCAAATGGTTTCATATTTAATAATTAAATATTTAACAAAATCTATTAAAATATTAGAAAAAATCAATATTTTCCAACAATCCAACACATGAATGAAATTGGCAGTAAATCCTCGAATTTTGAAAGAAATGATTGAGACACCAAAAGATTCAGAAAGAGAGAAAGAGAGTTCTTTCAGATCAGTTCTGCATAGGATAAATAGTTTTTGGTTTTGAACATTCTCTTGTGAAAGCATATTGGGTATTACTGGCTGACTAATGAACGTAAAGTTTTGAACTATTTTGCCATTTGTGTAATTCCAGACAATAAACCACATACATGACCTTTCCACGTGCAATTTAGTTCTCATTGTTTGTGTTCAATTTGGTCTTGAATACATCGTCTAGTTCTGCAAACATTTTATCGAAATTTTTTGCTTTCTAAATTCTCAAAGAAGCAGCCTCACTTTATACTTGCATAAGCGACCTTTTAACTCAAGTATATATCTACTTGGCATATCAATGCGTAAAAGTCATTAAGAACATATCTTAACCTAATTTTATTTCTATCGCTGTTTACATTATAGGAATGAGCAGGAGTGTAAACTTCTCAGTGACAATATTAGATGAACACGATTTAGTTGTCCCTTTGAACCTAGATCTTGGGATCTCCAGTCAATTAGGTTGTGTTTCCATCTAGACATCTTTATTTGTTTTAGGCTTTAAGCCCATTCCCCTCGATGTTTTAGCAGCTAACTTCCCAGTTAACCCTTTAGTTGGCGGATCTACAATATTATCTTTTAACTTTATGTAGTCAAGAGTGACAACACTTTGAGAGAGCAATTGCCTAATGGAATTATGTCAATGGTGAATATATCGGGACTTTCCATTGAACATGTTGCTCTGTGCTCTACCAATCGCTGATTGACTATCATAATTTATGCAAATTGCAGACACAAGTTTAGGTCATCTTGGAATATCTTCAAAGAATTGGCAAAGCCATTCTGCTTCTTCAATTGCTTTATCAAAATCAATAAATTTCAATTTCATAGTAGATCTTACTATACAAGTTTGCTTAGAAGATTTCCAAGAGACGACTGCACTACCAAGAATAAAAACATAACCACTAGTGGATTTATAATATTTCATATTAGAAATCCAATTTGCGTCAGCGTACCCTTCAAGTATTGTTGGATATGTGGTATAGTGAAGTCCCCAATCACAGGTATACCTCAGGTAATGGAATACCCTTGTAATGGCTTTCTAGTGATTAATACTCGAATTACTCATGTAGCGACTTAGACGGCTATCAGAGTAGGCTAAATCCGGTCTTGTATACATGAGACTTCAAATAACATGCGAGTACTCTAATTGAGACATGCTTGTGCCACAAACTTAATTGTGCAATTGATCCAGAAAATGTGGAAGATGAAGAACAAAACAGAAAATGGAATGAATCACCCAAGCGTAAGTGATTCAGATCTTAAGTTGTCATCCAAGCATAATAGAGACTGGCAAGAACCAGGTCATTTCCACAGGGACTTCGGTTTGTATTGAATTCAATTGATTTAGTGGTTATTTAATGTGAACTGTGCAGTGGGTTGATGAATTGGTGAGTGGTGTGTGAAATTAGAAAATAGAGCAATGAATTAATTGAATGTAAGACAATTTGGATTCAATCCTTGATTATTGAAGAACCTAAGAATCAATTCCTTCTTCTCAATCCTTTAATTTCATAGGAGGTAACCACCTAACATTAGGTTACCCCTGGAAGATGTTCTGATGAGAGCTTAATGAAATTAGAAAGAAGGTTTCAATAGAATTGGATCTGCAATTCAACATCATTTCAAATCAGACCAAGTCATGAACTAAGCATTGGATGTGCCAATCTTCAAGGATTGTCTACACCCAATCAAAGCTATACTCAACTCTGATTGATTTCATTTGTACAGATCTCAAGACCAATCAACGATAAACAATTGAAACCCAAAATTGGAAGAGAAGGAGAGAAGAGATAATTAGATTCCATCAAATTCCTTAGATCAAATCCCTAAAACTAAGGATACTCGTAATTGAGGAAAACATACTTCAATTCATTATTGAAATCCATAACAGAAGAACGTTTAAGAACATAAATGAAGAAAACAGAGCAGGAATTCAAAGCTTACATCTAATGTAACAGTAACTAAGAAGAAAGAAATTGCAGAATTTAAACTAGCTATAGAATTTCCTAATCAGGGCACTTGGTGCAAGCACCCAGCCTCCTCAATTTGATCCCTAGCTTTCCTTTTTATAGCTTCCTCGATGTTTCTAGAAAAATCCTCCAATCTTGGAAGACATTGCGCACCAGGTCGTTCAACTTTTCATAGATCAGTAACAGATTCGAAGTAACTTTTTACCAAAAATACAGCAGTTGATCTTCCGGAAGATGGTCATTGGTCTTCCGGAAGATGGTCAGTAGACTTCTATACCTTGCTTTACTTGATGTTCTTTTTCCGGAAAATGGGAAGTGGAGTTCCGGAAGAATAAGTATTCTGCACCTTGGTGTTATTTCCTTTCTCTTGGTCTTCTAGAAGATGGACACCAGTCTTCCGGAAGATGGGGAGATCAGTTTGTACTATTCACTTGCTCAGACTTGATCTTCCGGAAGACTACATGTGATGTTCTGGAAGATGGCAGTCTGCAGTCTGGTATGATTATGTCTTGCTTCTTATCTTTTGGAAGATTGAACTCGATGTTCTGGAAGATGAGGTCTGGAGCATATCTTGCTGGAGTCTTTTGTTCTTGATCTTCTGGAACATGGTCATTGTTCTTCCAGAAGATCAAGTGACATTTCCTTCACTTTCCAAGCTTGTCTTCTTCTTTGCCTTGTTGTCATCCATCTGAAAACTTTAAACACAACTGAGCAGCAACAAAGTGATAACAATGAAGTCTTAACATGGGTTTGTCATGTTAGCCCAAAATCCAATGATAACAAAAATGTCATACTAAAATTAGCTTGAGTCGTGGAAAATTGGCAAAACTTAAGTGAAATGAGGTTTGTAATTAACACATTTAAGTGCCAATCACCCTCCCAACTTGGCCATTGCTAGCCCCTAGCAATTAATTCAAGAGAAATAAGGGAATAACATGCCATCTTTCCAAAAGCAAAAGTGTAAGTTGTGAATTCAAATAAGGGTTAGCAAGATATAACCAATGCAATTATCCCAACAACTCATGCAATGACCAAATGTTACACTGAGTACCCCAACTTCCTTCTTACTCAAATAGCTTTAACTTCAAATCCTCCCAGGGGGTTTCACTCAACAATGACTTTTCTTAAGTATAATGGGTAGAAAGGAAACCTCCCCAGAAGTGATTACCAAGTAGGAATAGATGCACACAAACTTTGAATGAATGATAATTGTACCAAATTTCTAAGTGTCTACCTTGTGTTCAACTCATTAAAGATCATGCGAGACTTTTAAGCTTATGATGTAATTGGGTAGGGAAGAAAAATGAAAGGACAACCATATAAAGCTTGGTTCTACTACCCATATGTCCTTTCCAGAATATTTACATTCCCAGATTTTTTAAAAACATCAACTTACACACAAAAAGAAACCAGACAGATTCACAAAAAGGGAATACACAAAAACTCTCCTTAATTCTCAAGCCTACAACTCTTGTTTCTTCTTTTGGCTTGACTTCCTTGCCTTCTTCTTGATGGGATCAGTGGGGTCCAGATCTATTGGGGTTATGGAAGCTTGGTGAGTTTGTCTTATGGATGGGGGAACACTAGGAGATGCACCACCTCTTGCCCAAGTAATGAGTTGGGAAACACTAGTGAATGTTTTAGCCCCTTGACTAATTGTCTTGTTTGTGGCTTGGACCATTCTTTTTCCAATGCTCATCATTTCTTCTTGCATATTTTCCATCCCTCTCACAGCTCTTTCATTGCTGAGACTTACTTGCTCAATGCTTGTGAATCTTTTTGATTGATCTTTTTGTCTTTCTTCCATTTGGTACAACCTCTTTGAATCCTCCCTCTGCTTTATTTCCAACAATGTGATTTTCCTTGTATTTTCTTCCAGCTTCCTAGTTCCTTCTTCATGTTTTCCATCAGTAGAGCCAACATCTTGGAATCCTCAGCTTGTTTGCTTAATAATTCCATCAGCAATTCTTTGATCTCTGCCAAGTCCTGTCCAGAACCTACATTCATATCTGATTGGGATGTAGAAACAGCTGTGAAGGCATTGTTAGGGGGT
>NMUG010004179.1:0-14084 GCA_002855965.1 Monotropa hypopitys | reverse complement strand
TTCCCAAGCATTCAAGTCCCACACCGAGATTCTCCGGAGCAAATTATTCTAGAGTGAGAAAGTTGTTTTCCGACAACTTTACCGTCGGCACATCTGTTCGGCCAGGCCTTAGCCGACCAGACCTTCCCCAAACTTCTCCAAGAAGCCTCCGGTTTGCACTGTTCCGCTCTTGTCCGGACCAGCTCTCCCGGACAACTATCAGCTCGGCAAGACCTTTGCCAGACCAGGAGCCACTCAGGTATACTCTCAGTCCTTCGATTCTTTTATTTGTCCTTATGTCCCTGCTCGGAAAGCCCCCCAAGGGACTTAGACGCACTCAGCTCAGCTCGGCAGACCACTCTTGGCTCTGCCAGAGCCCTTCACCTTAGCATACTGTTCGGCCCAAGCCAAATAGGTCCGGAGTATTCCTTGGACCCTCCGGCTGGACCTTGTTTCGGCTCGGCACACTATCCCGGACCTCCACAGTACCTTAATCAATCTTGATTCAAGCACTACCGACCTCCCATATGCCGGAGCACCTTTGCTCGGCAGAATGGACGGTCCGCCATTTCTTATGCTCACATTTTCGACTCGGCAATGCACTATGTTGTTCGGACAAAAAGTCCAAAGAGCTTGTATTCCCCTTACAAACACTTTCGACCAGTCAGAATGTCCAAAGCAGTTGTTCCTGAGTTGCCGTTGTTCGGCAGAAGCCCTGATGGCTGCTCGGCAGAACGGTAAACTGGAATCCGGTCACCTTTGCTCGGCTAAGTCTCGTCTTGGTTGGACCCCAGAAACCATTAAATGGCCTTACCAAGAATTTCGACCGATTGATAAACCGAAACACTAAGTCCCCGCACTACTTTTGCCCGACAGCTCTTCTAGCTGTTCGGCAGACTCTTTGCCCGGCCAGCTATCAGCTCGGCAGGAGTCGGCTCAGCACTCTACCTGTTCGGCAGCATTCTGCCCGGACATCCCTTAGCCCGGCAGCCTCGGCTCATCTGCTCGGCAAATCAAAATGAAAATGTTTCAAGTCAGAATTTTTAGCTCGGCAGTAGGCCCTCCAGCCCAGAATAAAACCTCAGACCCCCACCGCTTAATTTCCCTAGCTAGACCAGTCGGTCACTGTCCTCCGGACAGAAGACTTGTTCGGCCAAACTACCTTCGGCCAGGAGCTCGGCTTGACCGGCCAGTGACAGTTCGGCCAGAACAATATTAGTAAATGATGAATTGTCTTAGAGCTCAGAAATGATGATTCTAGGTCATCTTTTGGCAGATTTGAAGGTTTAAAGTAAGTAGAAGATTATCCCAAGAATTAAGGTGAATCACTATATATCTTGTTTACTCGTACGGCTTTATTAAACATGCTAATCATTTGAGAAATGTATTTTTATGCTATTAAGCATTCACTCTACTATGTTGTTCTTTCAACAAAAAGAAAATAGCATGCACTCTTCTTCTATTATCATGGATTGACAAACAGGAAAGGTTTTATGATTGAACGGCATGAACGGTGACACGGTAGCTCGCCGCCGGGGGTGGAGTCAGAAACCGGTGAGGAGGGAGAAATAAGGGATCAATAGCCAGATTGATCACAGTGATATCACGACTCTGCATTTTATGCTATCTGGGGTAGCTCCCCAGGGATTACTGGTAACTGTGAATAGCAGCATGATAAATCATGTCGGAATGTCAAATGAATATGGAAATAGATATGCAAAGCTATGCGCTGAAGGACGTTGAGAAGGCCATAGGCTATACTTGGAAATTCACATACAGGTTTTTGGGCTAATAAGCCCTACGTATTATGTTCAAAAGGAAAAAAAGGTGATTTCGATAATATATTGTTGTCCATGGAAACTTGTAGCCTTGATATATTGTGATTCACTCTACCTTTTAGCTTATGCATTTTTCTAAACCCCTTTTCAGGTACTGACGAAGAATAGCTTGGAGCATAGTCCTTTATTGTACTCGTATTTTGATTATTGTCTCTCTTGATGTACCCTTTTTGTAAAGGCAATTTATAAGCCTTCCTATCTTTTGATGTATTATTATTGACCATTAATGAAAATCATGCACACTAGGTTTTGTTCAAGCGTTTCCGCTATATTATTGTTGTGAAATCCCTAAACTCGTTATTGGTAGGCCTTTGCGAGCTTGCTCGTTGGCCGGTCATGGACTCCGATTAGGGTTGGGTCGTGACAACAGTGGTATCAAAGCAAGAGTTTTCAAATTTCGAACCCAGAAATAAGATCGAGTCACTCACTATGTTAGAAATATTTGTTAAATACTTGGAGATGTACTTATCTATATCTGCGTATATATGTCTTAGCTATGTCTAGCAGCGGAAGCGATTACGCTACCAGTGACTTCTCCAGCAGTGATTCTGAGGATGAACATGAAATAGCACCGCCTCCAGTTGTACCAGAAGAAGAAGAAGAGCTCTTTGTGGTAAGCGAGGACGTCCAAGAGAATGCACATGCTGACTCAACCACAATCACTTCGGACCTCATAGCCCAAGTAACAATAAGATTCGAGGATAGCCCGGAGGGAGAAGTACGAGCCATGATTAACTATCACCTGCGACTATTGGAACGAGCCTGCGTAGTGGCTAGAAGATCAATCCGGAATTGGGAGTTCGAACATCTTATAAACGGAGCAAGGAACCGCTTCATGAATGGTAATAACGATGAAGCCCCGCCCGAAAAAGAGGAAGCAGCTGAAGAAGAAGAAGAACCTATGGAATGGCAAAATGAAGGTTGGGGCCTCGATTTCGAGAACAATCCCGAGGATGACCCCGAGGAAGACCCCAGCAAAAATGAAGAAGCCGAGAAAGACATCGACATAGATCGAGAGGAATGGGTTTACCCGCCTTATGAGTGGCCCAACGATAACGAATAGTACTATATTATTTTAAGAGTCTCCGCCGTATTTTGTAGTATGCCCCGGACACACTTAAAACATCCATCTTATCTGCTTATGTCATATTTTGATCGTCATGAATTAATCAGTCTTTTCCCTTAGTTTTAATTATAAATTCTTTCGCGCACAGAATGGTGAATTCAAGAGCTAACGGTCAGGATCGTGACGAGATCGGTGAACTGCGTCAAATGATGAGGATGATGGATAGAACGGTCCAAGCTCAACAGGAAGTCATAAATCAAATGTAAAATCAGGAACCAGTAGTCGAGCCGCCACCAACTCACTTAGAAGAAGAAGTCATCCACCCTGCCCGACCAATCGCAAACATGATCATAGTCAAGGAATTATTAAAACTGAAACCACCGACGTTCAAAGGAGGTATGGACCCCGTCCAAGCTAATGAATGGATCTCGGAGATGGAGAAAAATTTTCGACTCCTTGAATGTTCGGAGAAACAGAAGGTCGACATCGGATCGTACCTCATGGTGGGAGAAGTCAACCGTTGGTGGAATCGAATCAGAACCTATTACGAATTGGGGAAGATTCTTGGAGATTTTTAAGGAGAAGTTTGCACCTCGTGTCATGTTGAATACCAAGCGAATGGAGTTTGAAAATCTGAAGCAGAGAGGAGCCACCACCGTAGCCGAGTACGAAGCAGAGTTTACCAACCTCGACGAATATGCCCCATATCTGACTACCACCGATGAGATGAAAGCCCGGAGATTTGAAGATAAGCTGAGACCCGAGATCCGTAAAGTTGTTCATCCCTTCCTTCTGCCATCGTACGCTGACGTCCTGGACAGAGCGATACTTGTTGAACAAGACGTAGACGAGAGTCGGCACTATCAGGAGAGAAAAAGGCAGAATCAGAATCAAGGAAGAACCAACCCCCCAAGAAGCCAAATTTCGGAAGAAACCAAGAACGAATGAATGAAGAAAGAAAGCCAATTCCGCTTTGTCCATCCTGCAGAAAGCCACATTTTGGAGAGTGCCGAGCAAATTCTTGCTTCGGATGCAATCAAAGAGGACATTTCAAGAGGGACTGTCCAAAGCTAACTGGAGCAAACATTGTGCCCATCGGAGCTCCAAGGAACAACGCTAACAACCAAGGGAACCGCAATAACAACCAACGTCAAGGGAGAGCCTTTGCACTCGTCCCAAGAGATCCTCGCAATGAAGAAGGAGTTGTGGCAGGTAGAATTTTCATCTGCAGTATTCCTACTTATGCCTTATTTGACTCAGGATCCACACATTCTTTTATTTCACTATCACATTCAGAGAAAATTTCCCGGAAACCTGAACTCTTAGAGTACGAATTATGTGTAGCCCAACCCATGAGTAAAGGTGTCCTTTGCTCTACGATCCTTAGGAATTGTGAGTCATCCATGAACGGAGCCCTATCATCTATAGATCTTATTCCTCTAAATAAGGCCCACTTCAACGTTATTATTGGAATGGACTGGCTGTCCAAGTCCAACGCTAAGATCGACTGCGCTGGAAAGTCTATCACCTTTGTTGAATCCAAAGGTGGGCAGTCTGAACTCAAGGGAGAATGAGTTATTTCACCCCCGTGTTTCGTATCTGTCGCCAAAGCTCGCTGTCTTCTACGAAAAGGATGCCAAGGGTACCTCTGTAGCATCACCTCAACCGAGTCAAGGAATGCCTCAAAGGAAGACATCTCAGTAGTACGTGACTACCTTGAAGTATTTCCAGAAGACCTACCCGGAATGCCCATTGATCGAGAGATGGAGTTCTCCATCGACCTTATGCCAGCAACGCAACCAATTTCCAAAACCCTTTATTGTATGGCACCAGCAGAACTAAGAGAATTGAAGACTCAACTGCAATAACCAATCGAAAAGAATTTCATCCGACCCAGCTCGTCACCATGGGGAGCTCCAGTGTTATTTGTCAAGAAGAAGGATGGAACTATGCGCTTATGCATCGATTATCGGTAATTGAATAAAGTCACGATCAAGAACAAGTATCCCCTACCCCGCATCGACGACTTATTCGACCAACTGCAAGGAGCCCGAGTATTTTCAAAGATCGATCTGTGTTCAGGATATCACCAGCTCAAAGTCAAGCCAGAAGATGTTGAAAAGACTGCCTTCCGCACTCGTTACGGTCATTACGAATTCTTAGTCATGCCCTTTGGAGTAACCAATGCCCCAACAGCATTCATGGACCTGATGAATCGTATTTTCGCCCAATTTCTCGATGATTTCGTGATTGTATTCATCGACGACATTCTCATCTACTCAAAGGACGAAGAGCAACATGCCGAGCACCTGTCTATCGTTCTGCAAACCCTGAAGGAGAAGCAACTATACGCAAAGTTTAGCAAATGTGAATTTTGGCTAAAGAGTGTTCATTTCCTTGGGCACATCATTGACAAAAATGGCATCTTAGTGGACCCACAAAAGATAGAAGCAATCTTAAATTGGCCTGCACCAACATCAGTCACTGAAGTTCGAAGTTTCTTAGGACTCGCTGGATATTATCGCCGATTCATCCAGGATTTCTCGAAGATCACCACGCCAATGACTCAGCTCACCTGCAAGAAGGAACCATTCGTATGGATGGAGGAAAGAGAAGGATGCTTCCAGGAATTGAAGAAAAGACTCACGACTGCACCCGTGCTTGCACTACCCTGTGGAGAAGAAGGATTTGCTGTCTACAGTGATGCTTCACACAAAGGACTAGGATGCGTCCTCATGCAGCAAGGAAAGGTGATCGCTTATGCCTCTTGACAGCTGAAGCCCCACGAGAAGAACTACCCTATGCATGACTTGGAGCTTGCAGCAGTGATCTTTGCACTCAAGATATGGCACCACTACCTTTATGGAGTCACCTGCGACGTCTTCACCGACCACAAAAGCTTGAAGTATGTTTTTACCCAGAAGGAGCTGAACCTCAGACAACGAAGATGGCTAGAGCTTATGAAAGATTTTGACCTCAACATCCAGTACCATCCAGGGAAAGCAAACGTTGTAGCCGACGTCCTCAGCAGAAAGGAAGACCACCCCTACTCAGCGCATCTCGCAACGATTATTGCAGAACCATCCATCATCGAAGAGATCAAGACCCTCCAAGCAAACGATCCAAAGTTGCAAAAAATACAAGAAGGCGTCAAGGACCAACCGGAAAGTGAGTTCACCATACAAGAAGGCCTCCTCAAGTTTCGGAACCGAATATGCGTACCCAATCTAGAAGACCTCAAACGAAAGATCATGAACGAAGGGCACAAATCAAGATTTGCCATTCACCTCGGAAAATCGAAGATGTACCAAGACCTCAAAAGATCGTACTGGTAGATGGGCATGAAGCAGGATATAGCCAACTACATCGATCGATTCCTCGAATGCCAGCAAGTCAAAGCAGTACGTCAGAAGCCAGCAGGATTACTTCAGCCTCTGCCAATCTCTAAATGGAAGTGGGAAGATATCACCATGGACTATGTTGTTGGAATTTCCTCGAACCTTCAAAGGCAACAACACGATATGGGTAATAGTCAATCGCCTGACCAAGTCAACTCACTTTATTCCGATCAAGAACATGTATTCAATGGATCAAATGGCAGCAACCTACCTCCGAGAGATTATCCGATTGCACGGTACGCCTATTTCAATTACATTCGATAGAGACCCTCGTTTTGTGTCTAGATTTTGGAAATCATTACAGAAAGCAATGGGAACAACATTGAACTTCAGCACCGCCTTTCATCTCCAAACTAACGGCCAATCAGAAAGAACAATTCAGACATTAGAAGACCTTCTTCGAGCATGCACTTTGGAATTTCAGGGAAGCTGGGAAGAACATCTACCGTTAGCAGAATTCGCCTACAACAACAGCTATCACGTCAGCATCCAGATGTCGCCATTCCAAGCATTGTACGGCATGAAGTGCAGATCACCAGCATGTTAGACAGAAGTTGGAGAAGAAGTGCCCATAGGACCAGAAATTGTACAAGAAACCACCGAGAAGATCAAACTTATCCAGGACAAACTGAAGATAGCCCAGGACCGACAGAAGAGCGACGCAGATGCACGGCGAAGGGAAGTAGAGTTCCAGGAAGGAGACAAAGTATTCTTGAAAGTATCACCCATGAAGGGCGTCATCAGATTTGGAAAGAGAGGGAAGCTCAACCCCCGCTACATCGGACCTTTCGAGATCCTTGAGAGGATTGGACCAGTCGCCTACCGATTAGCACTCATCCCAGAGCTAGCCAATGTCCACGACGTATTTCACATATCGATGCTTCGAAAGTATATATCCGACCCTGCAAATATTCTAGTCCAACCTACTGTCGAGATCAAGAAGAATTTGGCATACGAGGAGAGACCTGTCCGAATCATGGATCGACAAGAGAAACAACTCAGAAACAAAGTCATCCCACTCGTTAAAGTCTGGTGGGAGAATCAGTCAGGAAGCGAAGCCACTTGGGAGAAAGAGAGCGATATGCGCCTAAAATATCCGTGGCTATTCGACTAAAGGTATAATACTATCCATACATCTTCTATGCAATTAATTAAGTTTGAGGGACCAAACTTCTTAAGGTGGGGAGAATGTGAGGTCCCGACCCGAATAAACAGGTTAAATAAAGTTTATTATATTTATTTGGAATTTTTGGGATTTCTTAAATCATTGAGATGAGCTAAGGCCCATGGAAATAAAAAGAAAGGATCAAAGTTAGGCCAAGAGTCCAAGAAAGCCAAAAGGAAACCAAGTCCAAAGGCTGTCCGAACAGCTCGGGCCAGACCAGCCCAGGCCGGATTGACCCGGTCGGCCCAGCCGACCAGCCCAGCTCAGCCCCGCACAGGAAACCGGCTGCGCGGTAGCTCTGCCGGGCGCCAGAGACCTGTCCCATCCGGAATGACCCGCCGCTTGACTTGGATGAGACAACACAGTCGCAGGTTTCAAACTGTCAGGACAGTTGCTCAGACCTGACCTGGATGGGACAACACCCTGACTTGTTCGTCAGGAACAAGGAAACATCCAATCGATCATTAAATGATTCCAACTACCTCAAACACTCTGAACCCCTATATAAGCATCCCCTTCCCAAGCATTCAAGTCCCACACTGAGATTCTCCGGAGCAAATTATTCTAGAGTGAGAAAGTTGTTTTCCGACAACTTTACCGTCGGCACATCTGTTCGGCCAGGCCTTAGCCGACCAGACCTTCCCCAAACTTCTCCAAGAAGCCTCCGGTTTGCACTGTTCCGCCCTTGTCCGGACCAGCTCTCCCGGACAACTATCAGCTCGGCAAGACCTTTTCCAGACCAGGAGCCACTCAGGTATACTCTCAGTCCTTCGGTTCTTTTATTTGTCCTTATGTCCCTGCTCGGCAAGCCCCCCAAGGGACTTAGCCGCACTCATCTCAGCTCGGCAGACCACTCTTGGCTCTGCCGGAGCCCTTCACCTTAGCATACTATTCGGCCCAAGCCAAATAGGTCCGGAGTATTCCTTGGACCCTCCGGCTGGACCTTGTTTCGGCTCGGCACACTATCCCGGACCTCCACAGTACCTTAATCAATCTTGATTCAAGCACTACCAACCTCCCATATGCCGGAGCACCTTTGCTCGGCAGAATGGACGGTCCACCATTTCTTATGCTCACATTTTCGACTCGGTAATGCACTATGTTGTTCGGACAAAAAGTCCAAAGAGCTTGTATTCCCCCTTACAAACACTTTCGACCAGTCAGAACATCCAAAGCAGTTGTTCCCGAGCTGCCATTGTTCGACAGAAGCCCTGATGGTTGCTCGGCAGAATGGTAAACTGGAATCCGGTCACCTTTGCTCGGCTAAGTCTCGTCTTGGTCGGCAAATACCCCAGAAACCATTAAAATGGCCTTACCAAGCATTTCAACCGATTGATAAACCGAAACACTAAGTCCACGCACTACTTTTGCCCGACAGCTCTTCTAACTGTTCGGCAGACTCTCTGTCCGGCCAGCTATCAGCTCGGCAGGAGTCGGCTCAGCACTCTACCTGTTCGGCAGCATTCTGCCCAGACATCCCTTAGCCCGGCTGCCTCGGCTCAGCTGCTCGGCAAATCAAAATGAAAATGTTTCAAGTCAGAATTTTTAGCTCGGTAGTAGGCCCTTCGGCCTATAATAAAACCTCAGACCCCCACCGCTTAATTTCCCTAGATAGACCAGTCGGTCACTGTCCTCCGGACAGAAGACTTGTTCGGCCAAAAGGCCTTCGGCCAGGAGCTCGGCTTGACCGGCCAGTGACAGTTCGGCCAGAACAATATTAGTAAATGATGAATTGTCTTAGAGCTCAGAAATAATGATTCTAGGTCATCTTTTTGGCAGATTTGAAGGTTTAAAGTTAGTAGAAGATCATCCCAAGAATTAAGGTGAATCACTGTATATCTTGTTTACTCGTACGGCTTTATTAAACATGCTAATCATTTGAGAAATGTATTTTTATGCTATTAAGCATTCACTCTACTATGTTGTTCTTTCAACAAAAAGAAAATAGCATGCACTCTTCTTCTATTACCATGGATTGACAAACAGGAAAGGTTTTATGATTGAACGGTATGAACGGTGACACGGTAGCTCGCCGCCGGGGGCAGAGTCAGAAACCGGCGAGGAGGAGGAAATAAGAGATCAATAGCCAGATTAATCATAGTGATATCACGACTCTGCATTTTATGCTATCTGGGGTAGCTCCCCAGGGATTACTGGTAACCGTGAATAGCAGCATGATAAATCATGTCGGAATGTCAAATGAATATGGAAATAGATATGAAAACAAAAGTAAGCTATGCGCTGAAGGCCGTTGAGAAGGCCATAGGCTTTACTTGGAAATTCACATACAGGTTTTTGGGCTAATAAGCCCCGTGTATTATGTTCAAAAGGAAAGAAAGGTGATTTCGATAACATATTGTTGTCCATGGAAACTTGTAGCCTTGATATATTGTGATTCACTCTAGCTTTTAGCTTATGCGTTTTTCTAAACCCTTTTTCAGGTACTGACGAAGAATAGTTTGGAGCATAGTCCTTTATTGTACTCGTATTTTGATTATTGTCTCTCTTGATGTACCCTTTTTGTAAAGGCAATTTATAAGCCTTCCCATCTTTTGATGTATTATTATTGACCATTAATGAAAATCATGCACACTGAGTTTTGTTCAAGCGCTTCCGCTATATTATTGTTGTGAAATCCCTAAACTCGTTATTAGTAGGCCTTTGTGAGCTTGCTCGTTGGCCGGTCATGGACCCCGATTAGGTTTCGGTCTTGACAGTATGCTCCAGCCTTAGAATGCCTTAGAACTTTGTAAGGGCCTTCCCAATTCGGATGTAGTTGCTTGACTTTCCTTCCTGTAGGGTTCACTTTTCTGAGCACCAGGTCACCAGGTTGGAATGATCTTGGCTGGACATTGGCATCATGATACCTAGCCATCCGCTGCTTGTAAATGGCATTCTTAGCAGCTGCCATATCCCTTTTTTCTTCTAGCAAATCCATCTCGGTTCTCGGGTCGTCCCTATTCTCAGTGTCATCTAGTGATGTCGTCCTGTAATTGAGAATCTCTACTTCAATTGGGACGTTGGCTTCTGCTCCAAAAGATAGGGCATAAAGGGATTCCCCTATTGATGTCCTTGTCGTGGTACGAAATGCCCACAGCACAGAATGTAGCTCCTCCGGCCATTCTCTTTCAGTCCTTTCTTGATCTCGCGATTGGTCACCTCGACTTGTCCGTTGGCTCTGGGATAGGCTTTCGACGTGTAATGCACGTGAATTGCTTTGGCGCTGCAGAATTCCTTGAAGTTTGTGTTGTCAAACTGCTTTCCCAGATTAACTACCAGAATGCGCGGTAAACCGAACCTGCATATGATGTTTTGCCATAGGAAGGAGATGGTGACATGGGCAGTTATGGTTGACAATGCCTTAGCCTCCACCCACTTGGTAAAGTAGTCGATGGCTACTATATCATATTGTAGTTGATTTCTTCCTTTAGGCAGTGGCCCGATGAAATCCATGCCCCACTGAGCGAAGGGGCATGGACCCCTCATTGGACTCATTTGGGTCGGCAACCTGTGAGAAATGTTGGAGAATCTTTGACATGGGTCGCACCTCTGCACCACCTGAGTGCAATCCTTCTACATGGACAGCCAATAGTACCCCAACCTCACTATTTTATATGCCAGTGTTCTTCCCCCCTGGTGCGTTCCACAAATACCCTCATGGACTTCCTGTATTATACGGGACGCTTCTTCCGTTGTTAGACACCGCAGGTATGGTAGCGAAAAGCTTCTCATGTACAAGACGTTGCCCATGAGAATGTATTTTGATGCCCGAATTCTGAGTTTTCTGGCTTCCCCTCTGTCATATGGGGTCTCTCCTGTTCTAATGTAGGAAGCAATCGGCGCGACCCAAGAATTTGAGTAATCAATTGCTAAGGCTGCTTGACGACATACCCCAGTGCTCGGCCCATTTAGTTCTTGCATCAAAATTCCCTCTGGGGCAGCCCCTTCTGATGTGGCAATCTTAGACAGATCATCCGCCTCTTGATTCTCGGATCTCATGATTTGTGAAATGGTGAACTCAATGAAGCCTTCCTTGAGTGTTTTTACAACATCGAGATACTTTCCCATCAAACTCTCCGGTGAGTTGCCCTACTACCAGCTGGGAGTCACTCACCACTGCTATATGTTTTACCCCAATAATTTGCGCGATCTGCAGTCCGACCACCAATGCTTCATACTCGGTCTGGTTATTGGTAGCCTTGAAGTTGAATTTCAGCGTGTATTTTAACTTCTGACCTTCTGGGGTTGTGAGAACCAAACCTGCCCCGCTGGCATTCTTGGTGACCGACCCGTCAACGCCGAGATGCCAGACTTCTTTTTCTTCTTTCTCAACTTCGGGGTCCTGAACAGTGTATTCCACCAAGAAGTCGACCACCGCTTGCCCTTTCATTGTCGTCCTGGGTTTGTATTCAATATCGAACTCCCCCAATTCCAATGACCACTGGATCAGACAGCCCGAGGTGTCGGGGTTGAACAAAGCTCTTCTCAATGGCATGTCTGTTAGTACAATGATAGGATATGACTGGAAGTAAGGCCTCAATCTCCTCGCCACAGTCACGACCGCGAACGCCATTTTCTCAATCTTGGGATACCTTCTCTCTGCCCCTCTCAGGGCTCTGCTCGTGTAGTATACGGGAAACTGGACCCCCTCTTCTTCTCGGATCAGCACCGAGCTAACGGCATGAGAAGAGACTGCAATATATAGGAAAAGATCTTCCCCATCTTTCGCGGGGCTCAGTAGAGGAGGATTGCGGAGATAGTGTTTGAGTTGCGTGAATGCTTGTTCGCTTTCCTACGTCCACTCGAAAGACTTTTTTAGAATTTTAAAGAAGGGGTTATACTTATCTGTAGCCCTTGAGACAAAACGGTTGAGAGTCGCCACGCATCCTGTCAATCTCTGGATCTCCTTAACTGTAGCTGGCGGTTTCATATCCATTATTGCCCTGATCTTCTCGGGATTGGCCTCTATTCCCCTGTGCAAAACCATAAAGCCTAAGAACTTTCCCAACGCAACCCCAAAAGTGCATTTCACCGGATTCAACTTCATTTGATATTTCCTCAGCACTTGGAATGCATTATCCAAGTCTTGTACATGGTTAATTCGCCTTTTGCTTTTGACCAACATGTCATCCACATAGACTTCAACGCTCACGCCTATCAAATCTCTGAACATCTTGTTAACAAGCCTTTGGTAGGTCGCACCTGCATTCTTCAACCCAAAAGACATCACCTTGTAACAGTAGAGGCCTCGGTCAGTTACAAAAGAGGTTTTCTCTTCATCATCTTCTTCCATTTTAATTTGATTGTAGCCCGAGAAGGCATCCATGAAGCTCAACAATTCATAGCCTGATGTGGAATCCACCAGCTGGTCGATTCTCGGTAGAGGGAAGCTGTCCTTGGGATAAGCTTTATTTAGATCCTTATAATCCACGCACATCCTCCACTGACCTGACTGCTTCTTTACCATAACCACATTAGAGACCCAACTTGGGTATTGGGCTTCCCTGATTGATCTCGCTTGCAACAGTTTTGTCACGCCCCATCCCGGACGACCCTAGAGGCAGTCATCCAGAGACGGACACGTGGCAATCAATCACCACTAATTCTAAACACCACTCTCAACAAGAACTGAAAAGAAACAACTAAACTGAAAAGAAACTGAACACCTCTCCTAAACTGCTCACACACCCAATATCTGTTACTCATACTAAAAATGATACAAACTTAATTAACTAGAAAACTCTCAAAATACTTAAAATATACCTGAAACAGATCTACTGAAACACCAACTCCTCGCACCAACTACTCCTGCACCTCAACTGCTCAACTGCTGGACTGGTGGACTCTAACTGAACTGAAACACCGACCACTTGGAAGGAAAAGGGAGGGTCAGCTAGGGAAAGCTGGTGAATACTCAAATGAAAAACATAAAGAAGAGGGAGTAAAGTAGCTAGGGATCACCTTTATCTTTTTAAAATATACACCCACACCCACACACACCATTATAATGCACACCTTTCAAAAATACTCCTTTTTATAAAACACTCATTTAATGCTCACATCTTTTAAAAATTCACTTTTATATTTTAACTCTTTTAAATACCCAACTCACACAACACCAGAAAACAAGTGTGAAAAGCACCAAGTACTGAGTCAACTCATCAAAAAACACACCACACACACACACACCACACCTGAACACACACACACACACACCACAACACACCTGAACACACACACACACACACCACACACCACACCTGTGAGCCATAATAGCCAAGGGTCATTAAGTCCGGTGACCACCCGTTTAAGTCAGATCTGAAACCTTTGGGAACATTCTCGGATAGGCACAAGTAATGATCCAAGGGTCGCTCGTAGCTCTTCCCAGCGATAGGGATATAACTCTGCACACAAGGCCCGCAGTAGGCACAAACTCTGCACACAAGGCCCGCAGTAGGCACAAACTCTGCACACAAGGCCCGCAGTAGGCACACCCCTCGATATCAACCCCAATGTGGGTTTCAAGGCTATTTAAGTTCACCAAAATCCTCCTTTTCAATTTTATGAAAACCCTTCATTTTATTATTCTCAAAACACCTTACACCATTTTAAAATTCACATTTCTCATTTCCGACTCC
>NMUG010004178.1:0-14084 GCA_002855965.1 Monotropa hypopitys | reverse complement strand
TCCGCCATTGTTACAGCTGTTGGACAGCACAAGTACGATCTCAAGATATCGGTATCTTGGTCTTCCAAGATACCGGTATCTTGGACCAATTCAATATACTCCTGAGAAACCGGTTGCTAAGGTCCCGGTTGCCAACCTTCATAAGATACCGGTATCTAGGTTAAGCCAGATACCGATATCTAGGACAATTTTTTCCCAAAATTTCTAAACTTTCCTCAAAAAATTTCCCAAACATCTTTAATTATTTTCTTAAGCTAAAAATTTATTTTAAATCTCGTTTATTTATTATTTTACGGGTGCATGTATTACATGCATGATCATGCATATCGAAATAAGGTACCTCTCGGACACTCTCTGATCAAAAATAACAAAGGGACATATCGAAATAAGCTGCAACGTTATATCGAAATAAAGGACACACACATATCGAAATAGAGGGAGGATGCATATCGAAATATGCATGAAGGAAATCTCATCCGAGAGCATTTCATATCGAAATGCAATCGGGATAGAAAATCCCTCATATCGAAATGAAACCAAGGGGCAGAGCCCATATCGAAATAAGGTATTTCGATATACCTAGGGAGTGGTATATCGAAATGAAAGACAAAGGGCCACATGCAGACCAGCATATCGAAATGATGGAAGGGAGGGGGACTACTCATTTCGATATAAAGGCAGACAAGGGAAATGGGTCCACAACCCATTTCGAAATGAGGCAAGAGAGAGAGCAATAGGCAACAGTTTATATCGAAATGAAAGGGGAATAACTGAATTCTATAAAAATATTTATAAAATCAAAAATTGAGTAATAACTCTCAAGTTAAATCCCCGAGAATTCTGGAAAATTGTAAAATTGAATATAAAATTCTTTAAATAATATTTATTATTTCCGGGTCGTTACACGGGGTGTAGTCTAGAAGCCTGTCGACAGACCTGTCGAGCAGTTCCCCGGATGGGTGTTTGAAGCCAATAGCCTTCTTAACCTCTCTCTCCCTGTAGTGCGGGTTGCGCAGAGAGTTGCGGTTAACGTTAGCGTCTGCGGCAAAACAAAAGCAAACAGTCAAGCAACAGTTATTATGGAAAATCAATAAGGAAATGAAAAGAAAAAGGAAGAAGACTAACGAGGGGCCCCGTCTATGCGAGGGACCGGATAATCCCTACTCGAGCCTGGGGCGAACTCCCAGTTCCCAGTCGCGATTAGAAAGTCATCATCGTCCCCTTTGGCGGAGTCCGGGAGCCACTCAACCAGTCTGATCCTATTGAGGCAGTGCTTCAGATAGTATGAGACGTTCTCGCCCATGGTATGGCTGATGGTATAGTTGTACAGAATCTCGAAGATGGTCATCCTTGAACCCGTGATTTGGTTCAAGGCAGCAATGCCCATCACAGCTCGAACTGTGTTAGCCGCCACTTACATCAAGGTAAGATTCAGATAAGATAGAAAGTTGCGGAGAAAGGGGTGCAGGGGAAACCGAACGCCACCCTCCACGATGTGGATGAGCCGGACATGGAGGGTGTCTCTGTCCGCGATCGCCCGGTTATAGCCAGGAGAGGCCAGTTCTATCCAGACATCGTCTGGAACCCCGTACTCAGCCCTAAAGGATTCGAGTCCTTCAGGGATATCCACCAATGATCTGAAAAAGCCCATGGTCGAGAAGTGCCATTTACACAGAGAAGGAAGCAGAAAAGAAGCGAAGTTCAGAGGGATTAGGGCTCAGAGCAGACGCAAGAAGATGAAGAAGGGGTAACCTTCAAAATTCTGGCAAAGGCTTTGTTTTATAGTGCGCGCCCGTACGTTTCCCAAAGCGGCGACACACACACGACCATCATTCCCAACGGTCACATTCTGTCTCGCGCAGAGTGCGTGGGTCCCCGCCAATAAATGCGCAATTAATGAGGCACCGCTTCAGTTTTGACGGTTGGCCTTATCCGGTTATTGGAACGACAGCGTTTTGAAGATTCAGAGCTCCGCCTACTTCTGCTGTGCGGCTGAAGCAGCCAGAGCTATGGGGCAATTGTGGTAGGGTAGACCGAAATTTGCCGCGTACCAAGCAAAGCAGCCGCGCAACCTTGCTCTAGCGCGGATCCAAGTGCCACGTCACCAGCGACCTGCGCTGTGCGGATAGACATCCCCACAGTGCGGGGTCATTTTATCCAGTAAGGCACATGTCGGACCAGGTCTGGTGCAGCGAGACACGTGTCCCAGCAAGCCCGCTGTGCGGATTAGGTCGGATCCGTGCGACCGACATCCACATGCGCGGCACCCAGTAAACACAGTGCGGGAAGGGTGGCAGACAAGGAGTCCACGTGTCAGTCAGCCAGAAGACGGTGCGATAGCACGCATGTCAGACTTTCCCTTCCCAAGAGAATATCCAGTTCCCAAGAGCAGTGGAAAGGTGTGCAGACGTGCGGTCTTGCCAGGAATGTGGCAGACCAACGCTCTGCCCAAGAAGAACAAGTGAAAGGTCCGAGGAGGACCTCGTTTCCAGTGAGAAGCTGAGAACCCGGAAGGCAGAGGTATATAAGCAGGAGTTCATCCACCTGAGAAAGGTACATGCTATTTCGCTCTCACCCTCTTGTGCTTTGAGTTCACAGTTCATCTTCGATCAGAACTAACTTAGTCATCGGAGAGCCTTCCGGCCGCTAGAGGCGGGAGGTCCTCTAACTGTTTTCTTTGAGTGCAGGAACATGTACAGCAGGAGTGGATTAGCATAAGTAACAAGATAAACAGCAAAGTGACCGTTTACAGGCGATGGCAGTAAGAGCATTTTTTACCCCCGCACAGTTGTATTTAGTATCTAGGGGTAAAATAATTATTTTATAAGGGGAGTAATTTTTTGTCTTAAAATTCAGTATTTTTAGATGAGTTATAATTAGAAATAAATTAATTATATATAGAATTACCCTTTGTAAAATGAAATTTTGGATTGTTTGTATTCAGAAATGAATTATATTTGCCAATAGAATTAGGGTGATTCTATCTACAACCACATAAGTCCTAAATACAGTCCATTTTATTTTTTGTTTTTTTTTGAATTTTTGGATATTCGGACACAAACTTCCGAATGATTTTTCACAATTTTTTTGAACTGTTCGGACACAAACTTCCGAAATGTTTTGAACACTTCGGATACTAACTTCCGAAATAATCTATTTCGTTCGGAAGTTTGTGTCGGAAGCGGAACCGTTCGAAAAAAAAAATTGTACACTATATTCATCAATTAAGTGGTTGTATATAGAACCTGCTACATAATTACCCCTCGGAAATAGGTATCTCCAGGAGCTGTGGAAATATGCTATCCACCCGATCAACGAATAAGAATTTCATCGGGATAAGTTACTTCCGATTATCCCGGTTTCCCCTCACCCAGGAGGACAACAAATATGCGGTGAGCTTATATTTCCATGTCCCAAAAAGAGAGGGAGAGAAATAGGGAGAAGAAAACACGAGTGTGCGCAAAAGGCCAACAATGGCGCAGCTTTTGGAGACCTACGCGTGCGTGCCATCGACAGAGCGGGGCCGTGGGATCTTGATCTCCGGCCACCCCAAATCGGATTCGATCCTCTACTGCAACGGCCGTTCCGTCATCATCCGCCAACTCGATCGGCCGCTCGACGTCTCCGTCTACGGTGAGCACGCCTACCAGGCGACCGTCGCCCGTTACTCTCCCAACGGCGAGTGGATCGCTTCAGCTGACGTGTCGGGGACGGTGAGGATCTGGGGGACCCACAACAACGACCACGTACTCAAGAAGGAGTTTAGGGCTTTGTCAGGTCGCATCGACGATCTTCAGTGGTCCCCGGACGGGATGAGGATTGTGGTTTCTGGAGATGGCAAGGGCAAGTCGTTAGTTCGCGCTTTCATGTGAGTTTTTTCGCCGTTTTCGTTGAGTGCCGTTGGTTCAATCTGATTTACGAGTGAAAGATGCATTCCAACTTCGTTATATTTTTATATTGAGCAAAATCAATCCTATTTAATCTAGCTGGTAATAGTGAACTGATGCTCACAACACATACCCAAACAAGTCATAAGATACGATGTGCACTGTTCACCATCCAACCGATACCAAAATGCACCCCCAAAATTTGGGGATGCTACACTAAACCACCAAATTTGGGTAAATCCGGACATGCCCCCCAAAATTTAAGGGCACTGCATTCTACACCAACTCCGTCCGGCTGTTTTGTGTGAGGCCAATCTCGGAGCTCTACATGAATAATCCGAACTGTTCATAAATTTTAAAATAATATTTTAAGTAATCCTGTAAAAAAATCAACGCGATCGGATAATTTTAAGTTATTCATCCAGATTATTTAGAAGTTAAGAATAAAATTATCAAATTAGGCCTAAAACTTCTGAATGAAAAATCAATTACTGGATGAAGAACTTACGGCTATCTGATTGCATTAATTTTTTATTGAGTTATTTTAAATATTATTTTAAAATTTATGAACGGTTTGGATTATTCGTGTGGAACCCTGGGATGACTCCCATACAATACAGTCGGAGGGAGAGGACACGGTTGGAATATTGATAAATGATTTCGGGATTTAAAAGGAGTACAATGGTTGGAGAAGAAGTATTTTATTTGGAGTATTTGACCAAGTGTTGACTAAATTTGGAGGTTTAAAAGGGTTTTATTTGGGTTTAAAAGGGTTTTATTTGGGTTTAAATTTGACCAAGTTTTAACAACCCATTTGTTTGGTGGTCTTGAAAAGAAAAGAAAATGAGTAGAGTAGAGTCTCTCCCATGTTTGGATGGAAAAAGGGTAGAGGGGGTGAGAGGGGGTGAGAATAGTTGAAAAGCCCAAGCCCACATTCCTCCTTAAAACCAAGGTGTTAAGAAGAGGGGAACTTGAAACTTATAACCAATAGAGATGGGACATGACTAGGCGATGTGGGACACATTCCAACACACCCTCCTGGACCACACCACAGGGTAGCCTTGACACTCGGCACACCCGACAGACTCAACCATGCTCTGATACCAAGTTGAAAAGCCCAAGCCCACATTCCTCCTTAAAACCAAGGTGTTAAGGAGAGGGAAACTTGAAACTTATAACCAATAGAAATGGGACATGACTAGGCGATGTGGGACACATTCCAACAAGAATAATGAACAACTTGAGGAGCCATTATTGTTTGTAATCAAAAGTGGGAGATTTAGTGAGAAATTATACGTGCCTTCCATTTCTCTTCTTTTCACACGAGAAATCAGCCGACTTTCGTTTCTTTTCTCACTTGAGTAGCCAAAGGGACTGGAACACTTGCTAATGTGTGGTGTTCCACTGACAGTTAAGAAGCTAGTAATTCGAAGGATTCTATCAAAACGTATCAGAAAGAAAGAACGGAAAGGACACTTCAGAGGATTGGGGTGAGAACTCCTGATCCTATCCCGATGACTCGTGAGAAACTAGTCATCCGAAAGGACTCTAAGCCTGGGAAGGACCCTATATAAAAGGGAGATTCAACCCACGAATGAAGGTACATGCTATGTGGCTTACGAATTGTATTGAGCTATTCTCTTTTGCTTAGAGTTTTCTCTCAATTTAGTTAATCATCAGACTAACTTAATCACTCGAGAGGCTTCCAGACACAGTGACGGGAGTTCCCATAACCCCTTTTTATGAGTGCAGATACAAGATTCAGCATAACCAGATCAACCAGTTCAACCCAGAAAAGCAGGATATTTACGGTGGTAATCACAGCCTCATTTTACCCCCGCACAATTGGCACCGTCTGTGGGAAACTCACCCACAAAAGAAAAGAGAACTAAAATCCAGACAGACACCAATCGAAAGAAATGGCCATCGACGATAGTGACACCCAAATCTTGGGAAAGTAGACTGGGGATGGGGAACGAGCGGGCGGTACCCATTCCGACCCACCTCCAGCACCGGAGAAAGCTACGGACACCCATCCTCGCATCCAGGGCACTCATGGAGGCGCTTCTAACCTAACAGGGAATCACAAAACCCCTGCTAGAGGCATTAGGAGCCCACAGATGGCCCAAGACGACTGCCCGGAGGATGGGACCTACGAAATCAGGGAGGGAGGGTACTCCCAGAAAGTAGACAACTGTTCTCATTCATATTACTCTTAGTCTCCACACAGGTCCAAATCTGTCAGAGACGAGGACCTGGTTGAGATTATCAAAGCGCAAAACCAGGAAATCAAATGTCTGTAAAAGGAAGTGGAGAGGTTGGCCAGACAACCTCAACAGAATCAATGTAAGGGCCCCACTGGTAACAAGCATCAACCACCAAGGGCCCCAGAGGAAAGCCACGACCGCAACGCCCATCCTCGTCCTTCTGATATCTAGAGGACAACACCGGTAGATCAAGGGAGGGCCCAACAAGAAAGCAAGAGCAAAAGGGATCCACCCTGCCGCCAAGAGTGGATGAGGGTTGTCAGTGATCCCTCACAACCCAACAAACACTACAGTAGAACCCACAACCATGCTCACAACATTTTCCAGGAGCATTATGTGGATTCAGTACGGGATCTCAGGGATCAGCTCTGTCCTAGAGCTCCCGCACAGGTAGGAATACCGAGAAGAGCTGGCCTGCCCAGATGACAACTCAGTGCTAGCCAACATCAACGACATGAGGAGGTGGATTAACGAGCGTCTCAAGGGTCGAGGAACGACCCAAGAGATTGCTTAGCGTGCGATCCAACAAATCATATCAACTTCGCTCTTTAGAGACATCAGGGATTACAAGATCCCTGAGGATTCAGCCTTCCCACTTTCCAGAAGTACGATGGGAAGATTGACCCAATATCCTATCTCAAGGACTACTAACAAGCTCTAATCCTGAGTGAAGGAGATGAAAGCCTTTATTGCAGGATGTTCGCATCCAGTCTGGTCCGTACAACGCTCAAATGGTATCACAAGCTGCCCTCGTGATTGATCTGTAGCTGGGAATAGTTAGCCGAGATGTTCTTTGCTAGGCTTATGACCAGTGTGCTGCCCCAAAACATTTCGATACTCTGACGTCGTTGAGAAAACGATCTGACGAGACACTTAGGGGTATGCTGGACAGTATGTAGACACCTACAACGACGTTGAGGACTGTACCGAGAAGCAGACTGTAGCAATTTTCAGGTTAGGGCTTTCTTTTGGCGAGAAGCTAAGGGAGTCCCTGACCCTGAACCCAGTCGAATCTTTTCCGGAGCTGATGGAAAGAGTGGAACAGTATGCCAAGCTGGAGCAGGGGACCCTCCACGAAGCAGACCATATTGCCCATATGTTCCATAGGACGCACGTGGTGGACACTGCAGAGAATAAGAAGAATAAGAAGAGGAAGTCATCCCAACAAACTTCTTCCGAGAAGGGGGAAGGAGCCGAGGCGACCCTCCAGACCACTCTCAGAATACCAAGACCCAGTCCAGAGGCCAATAAGGTCATCAAAATCAATTTTAACGTCTCCATTTTTAGGTTGATCTACCTCCTGAAGAACGAGCCTTTCTCGAGATGGCCCGCCAAACAAGGGGAAATTAGCTTGAATTGGAGGCCACTGGAATCAAATGCAGCTACCATATGGAGTTCGGTCACATCACTGAGCAATGCCTCTAGTATAAGAAATTCTTGGAGGAACTCGTAGAGGCAGGTCATCTGAAGCCATACATCACCAGACGCTCAGACAGGAGAACATACCTAGAGGGGCGGAAAGGCATAATGACTCATCAGATGAGGATATGCCTCCAGTGGGAGCCATCCACGTGATACATGGGGTCATTGAGCCGAGCTCCAAGAATGAGTCTCGCACACAGAGACGGTAGTAAGGCCACGAGCATCATATGTTGCAGCTCGGACAGAAGAGGTAGATGGACCAGAGTGGGGAACCCAAACAAATCTTTTTCTCCGAGAGAGATCTGAACGGGGTGACATTCCCGCATAATTACACATTGGTAATCATTTTGAACATCAACAAGTTTGACACAGAGAGGATCTTGGTGGACCAAGGCAGCTCCACTGAGATCCTATACTTTCATGCATTCAAGAAGACGGGTCTCTCTCAAGCCGACCTCAAGCCGACACAGATTTCACTCATCGGCTTCAGTGCAAAATCAGTTTGGCCCCTCGGTGTCATCACTCATCCAGTACGAGCAGGAATGGTAACTATGAATACAGAGTTCTTGGTGGTAGATGTGCCATCGACCTACAATACTATTATTGAGCGGACATGGATGCACCGGATGGGAGCCATACCATCCACCTACCATCAGGTCATCAAGTTCTCAGGGCCCAAGGGAATTGAGAGTATCAAGGGAAATCAGAAGTCAGCCTAAAAATGCTTCATGTCTTCCATCAAAACAAGCCCAATGCCGAGCAGGTGAAGCCTGTCGAAGTGCCGGACTAGCCTGTCGAAGTGCCGGACTAGCCTGTCTTGGAAGACGTCAGAGTGGACCCATCTGCCTGAATGGTAGAGAACCTAAGAAAGGTTCCCGCCCACGATACTGACGAGGATAAGTATTTCCTAATTAGGGATGAACTTCCCGAAGAGGATGCCACCGAGTTGGTACAGATCTTAAAGGACCACATTGATGTATTTGCTTGGACCCCACAAGAAATGCCAGGGGTAGAGCCAATTATAATATGTCACCGACTGAACGTCGATTCATGCCATAGACCAGTCATGCAGAGGAGAAGATGCTCAACCACACAACATTTAGAAACTATTATTGAGGAAGTCGATCGGCTCCTCTAGGCTAATGCTATAAGGGAGGTCTACTATCCAGAATAGTTCTCCAACACAGTAGTCGTGAATAAAAAGAATGGAACCTGGAGGGTCTGCGTCGACTTTACCAGCCTTAACAAAGCATGCCTCACGGACAGTTTTTCCATACCAAAGATTGACCAATTGGTGGATTCCATGGTGGGATACACGCGAATGAACTTTCTGGAATGCCTATAGATGGTATCACCAGATAGCCATGTATGAGCCCGACCAAGAGAAGACATTATTTATCACTCCTTTGAGGCTGTATTATTACCAAGTCATGTCCTTTGGCCTATGCAATGTCGGGGCAGCATACCAAAGACTGGCGACATTGATGTTCAGGGATTTGTTGGGCAAGAGTATGGAGATCTACATCGAAGACATGGTGGTCAAATCCAAGGAGATGGATTTCCACCTAGTGGACCTTTGCCGCACTTTCCAGAAACTTCGGGAGTTCAAATTGAAGCTGAACGCATCAAAATGTACTTTTGAGGGTAAGCTATGGCAAATTCCTTGGTCACCTGGTAACTTGGAGGGGCATATAGGCCAACCCTGATCAGATTGTTGCACCGCAAACCCTCCAAAGTCCGAGAACAACTAAGGAAGTGCAGCGACTGACTGGGATGGTTGCATCGTTCAACCGATTCATCAGTCGCTCTTTAGACAAATGCAGACCTTTTTTCAAGTTGCTACAAAAGAGAACAAACTATTTGTGGAGGACATTTTGCGAGAAGGCCTTCCAGGACATGAAGAAATACCTTGCCGCACCACCGCTAATAGCTACACCAGAACCAGGAGAGGTCTTAACAGCCTACCTTGCAGTTTCGGAGAACGCAGTCAGTGCGGTACTAATCAGACAACAAGTATTTACATTTGGAAAAACTGATCTTAGCCCTAGTAATGACTTCAAGGAAGATTCAACATTACTTTCTGGCTCATATAATTGAAGTACCAACCATCCATCCCATTAGGACTGTCTTGAGAAAGGCAGATCTCTCGGGAAGGGTTGCGGCTTGGTCTGTCGAGCTCGGAGAGTATGACATCAGATATGTTCCCTGCACAACAGTTAAGGGTTAGGTCCTTGCAGATTTTGTTGCAGAGTTCTCACAAAATTCTGCACGGACACCCACACAACAAGAAGGACAAAACATTCCCATTAATCATGCGTTGCCAGAAGTTAATAAGCCGCACACAACAGAGCAATGGAAACTCTTTGTGGATGGAGCAACATGCAACAAAGGATCCGAAATGGGTGTAGTTCTGTTTTCACCAGAGGAATTGACTTTGGAGCAGTCAATCCGCCTAGCTTTCAAAGCCTCCAACAATGAAGCAGAATATGAGACATTGATTGCTGGGTTAAAAGTGCTAGAAGATAGCCAAGGATATACTAATCCATTGTGACATCCAGCTTGTGGTCAACCATCTCTCAGGAGAATCCGCTACAAAGGATGATATGATGACTTCATATGCAGCCGTAGTCAGAAAAACCCTTCAACAGTTCAGAAAATAGAGATAGTCCAAATCAACTCCAAGCAAAACAACCATGTTGATGCCTTGACTTATCTTGTCTCTTCTGTATCTTCAGAGCTCCGCCACACCGTAAGCGTTGATTCCCTACTCCAATCGAGCATCCAAACAGAGGACTCAGAAGAGACCTTTGACCTAGATATAGGCCCGAGCTGGATGGACCCAATCATCGCTGACCTTAAAGAAGATGAACTCCTCACAGACAAGAAGGAAACACATAAAATAATGATCAAGTCAACAAGGTTGGTCCTCTGGGCTTACCGTCCAACATCTAGGAGGTCCACTAGTGAAACACCTTTCTCCCTAGCCTATGAGACAGAAGCATCCATTCTATTAGAAGTTGGCATCCTTACTATCCGCACAGACTTAGTGGAGTAGGGGGACAATGACAACGCTCTAGCCGTACAACTGGACCTAGCAGAAGAGAACAGAGAAAGGACAATCATCAAGCTAGCCTCATATCAAGAACTGACCAAATTTCATAACAGAAAGGTACACCCAAGGGAGTTTGGAGTTGGCAACTTGGTTTTGAGGAAAATCCTTGGAAATACGAAGGACCCAGCAGACGGGAAGCTTCGACTAAATTCGGATGGACCTACAAAGTGATTGGGAAAGCAGGCCATGGGGCTTGCAGAATAACATATCTGTATGGAGTCGAGATCTCGCGCACCTGGAATGTCTACATTCTCAAGAAGTTCTTTCAATAAGCATTGTAACCAGTAATTGTATTTTCAAGAAGTTTTACAAGTAAAGAACCCCTTTTCTCTCAGCATATACTTTCAACCGTTGAAGATAAAGCATGGAGTAAGGAAGCAAATGCTCAGAAAGCCTTCACTTCCTCGCCGGGGACAATGGTTTCGAGTAGAGAATACTCAGAATGAGTTGTGATCACTGTTCTCGAGCTTGGATCCTTTAGGGAATGAAAAATCCCAAGGATTGATCTCAAATTTGGACGGGAAGCCCAGAGGCTGTAATGGCCTTGAACCAAAAGCTATCTTTAGGGGATGAGAAGTCCCAAGATGACCCAAGTTCAAAATGAGCGAGAATTCAAGGACCGTAATGGTCCTTAGCCAAAAAAGCCATCTTTAGGGGACGAGAAGTCACACGATGGCCCAATGCTTAAAATGGGTGAGAAATCCAAGGACCGCAGTGGTCCTTAGCCAAAGAAGTCATCTTTAGTGGATGAAAAGTCACAAGATGGCCCGAGGCTTAAAATGAGTGAGAAACCCAAGGGCCGCAGTGGTCCTTAGCCGAAGAAGCCATCTTAAGGAAACAATTGTTCCAAGATGGCCTAAGACTTAAAAGAAGTGCTAGGAACCAAGTGCCTGTAATACCCTGAAAATTTTGAACCATATATATATATATATTTTTGAAAAGGCATAGAGCAACATTTAATAAAAGTCTAACAACCATCACCCACCACAACCAAACAAAGTACCAATAGTCCACAACACACACACACATGAGTTTAAAGTACAAATCCAACCGGGTGTTAACGTTACAACATTTTCCAAAAGACTAAAAGAAACACGAGAAATGAAATGCTCCAAAGAGTGATCATGCTCCATGCCATCCAATGCTTGAATCCGTCAAGCTAATTTGCCGGTCCCTTCCCTATAAAAATAGAGGGTTAGACGAACGCCTAGTAGGAAAACTTACACAACGATTCAGATGATTGCAATGTAAGTGAGAAAACAATGTGAGATGCATGCATAGAAGTAGGCTCAACATGAAAAGTGACTACCAAGGGAAGGAGCAATTACCGACAATTGATTCCAAGACTTTCCATATATGTTCAACATATTTCAAGGTGTGATTGTCATTGTTCAAGGCATATTCCATTACATGATTCCAATCGTTCCAACATTGTTCCAATACAAGGTTTTCGTAGTTCCAACATGTGTTTTATTTCAAGGATTTCGATCGTTCCAATGTTGTTCCAATATCATACAAGTGTGCCAAGATCACCACAAAGGTAACCACAAGAGTCCCAAGGCTAGTTCCGCATTGGGGCTCGTCAACCCCTTATCGTGTAGTTCCTGTTTTCCCCGATTCACCGGGAAGGTCCAGTCAAACCTCCATTGCGCAATGTCGTGTGCCAGTCTGCATTAGTGACCCAAGGTAAGCAACCCGAATCTATAGTCACTCAAGTGTATCCGAACCTCATCAAGAGTACCAAGGTCAAATCATACTTATCATATTCCACATTTAAGTGTTTCAAGGCCTATCATTATTTTGTTCCACATTCCACAATTATGTGTTCCAAGGTCTAACATCATTTTGTTCCATCATTCACATATGATTCCATATACCAATTTAATCGGTGTAACATGAATTTCATGAATTTAGGTTCAAATGTCATTTTTCCCAATTTTGACAATTTAGGTTTTCAATAGAATTTGGGGCTTTCGATACCAAGTGACATGTTCATGAAATTAAACCCATAGGAGTTCCCATTTACACAACAATCACTACTCCTACCAAGGGAAATCAACAATCCGATATCAAACATAAACCTAGGCAAACATAACACAAGTTTTTCTCAAATTGATTTTGGAAAAACTACAAGACAACACATATGAATAGAGAAGTGTAAGAATCCCTACCTTTAGAAGACTTTTACTTACACCCTTGGAGGAATCTCAACACAAGGCCACGAACTAGAACCACCACCTTGAAGCTCTTGAAGCCCTCTACAAGATTTGTAAGGAACAAATCTTCCAAAATCCTCCTTAGGAACCCCAAATCTTAGAGAGAGAAGCAAGGGGTTGAGAGAACTAGGGCTAGAGGGAGGTAGAGAGAGTGTGTGGACTGAAAAATGGTAGGTATTTCGAGCTCCAAATGGTATATAAAGTTCCTGGGAAATTCCCAAACTGCCCCTTTAAAATTTGCAGAAAAACAGAAAATCTGAACGCGGCGACCGGTCGACGACATCCGGTGTACCGGTCGGCAAGAAGAAATTCGAACTTCGCACAACTCTCTGGAACTCCGCGACCGGTCGACGGAATTTGGTGTACCGGTCAAGACTCAATTTCAAACTCTCTGAAAAACCACGACCGGTCGACGCTATTTGGTGTACCGGTCGGGAAGAAGAAAATCGAATTTCCAAAATCGTTGGAACATCACGACCGGTCGACGGAATCCGGTGTACCGGTCGTGGAGAGCAAAAAGTTGATTTTTCAAAAATATGTTTTCCCAGCACCCCTCCGACAAGGTTTCGACGATTTTCTAACGATCAATGTACGTAGAATTTTATATAAGTTAGATTTTTAATGGATTTTACGTCGAAATGAAAACTAAAATTTGCGGAGTGTTACAGTGCCCGCAGTGCGAGACATAGTAAGAAAGTTGTACTTAAGGGAATAGACGTTCCAAGAACAATCGTATATTCAGAAAATGTAAAAGATTTAGAAAAGTAAGATAAAGCACACTGTAACATTCAAAAAATACAACAAGGCAAAAAAGTACTTAGCAGTATCCAAAAGCAGAAGTAAAGAAGACATTCTGAAGCACTCAGAATGTGCAAAAGATGGCAACAATTCATTAAAATGTACCAATTAAAAGATTTGTACAAACAGATCTGATACTGTCTGGATAACGATTATCTAATATAGATACTGTCCGAGGTGGCTATGACTAAGCCTTTACACTTATCCTTAATCATGCTTAAGGATTCCTCAAATTCTATAAGATCACAAGGATTATACATAGCAGAACATTTTCATAAGGAAGTTGGTTCCATTTGATACTCCTCAACACAACTACCCTTCCCACTATTCACATTACAAGTTGTTTTACTAAATTTATACAATTGAAACTAATAAATGAAAA
>NMUG010004177.1:0-14086 GCA_002855965.1 Monotropa hypopitys | reverse complement strand
ATTTAAATACTTGGCATGTCACTTGTTACATTTTGATTTAATATCCTTGCTATATTTATGTTTATTTCATATGCTTGCTATTCTCCATTTTGATTATGCCACAGGGGGAGAAGAAAGAGAAATGCGATCGTCAAGGGTAAGATTCACCAAAATGGTGAATAAACATTTTCTTCTCTATTTACTAATCTTATTTGCCTACATATGCTTAGAGGGAGCTTTATTTCAAAACTTTTTAGATATGCATATGTTTAGGGGGAGAAATCTCTTTGAAATTTTCTTTAAAAACTTTTATTAAATCATTTCTCTTTAAGCATGTGTCATCATCAAAAAAGGGGAGATTGTTGACCCTATGTCCTTACTTGATATACTTTTATAGTTTTGATCATGAAAATACTTCTTATATATATTAAAGAGATTGATTTACACATAAGATTTATTTTATAAAGAAATTCCTTAGTATTTCAAAATCGTTTTATATTCAAAGAAACTAAGGATTCTTGAAACTTTGCAAAATTAGAAAAGTTCCTTCATGAAAATGTTGATTTTACAAAGACAAACTCAATGGCACAAACCTCTCTACATTCTATGTTATATTCTGCCCTAAAAGCCAATCGGAATGTGAACCGGATAGTCCATTATTTCAACAGAAGTTTTTGTATACAAAATAACCTTAACGGGTATATCGCCCTATATACCGATAGGTATACCGGATGGTCCAATTTTTGGGCAGTAAGTTTTGGTCCTCGTTGAAAATCGAATTTAAGCCTAACTGGCATACCGGTCGATATACTAGCCGACATACTGGTCCCATACTGGCCTGTGTTAATTGTGTAGATTGTCGATTCCAATGTCACAATACCACCCAACAGCTATAAACGGCTAGTTTGTGATCAAGGGCCTATTTAAGAGGCATTTAAAACATCCACCAACTCTCCTAAGCATATCTTTTCAAGTCTTCAATCCTACAAGTCTTACACTACTTTCTCAAGCTCTATTTTCATATTCTTGTAAGAGAGGCCTTCATTGTTAGATCCAATTCAACGAAATCATTGTAAGGAGATTCTAATCTCCACATTATACTCTTGTAAAAGACCAAGAAGGATTGTTACTTGGATAAAGGTTGGAGAAGCATCCGAAAGCTCCTCAAGGAGAAGGTTGGAGAACAACTCTTGAGTTCTCAAGAGGGTTGTAAGTATAAAGGTTTGACAATCACCCGAAGATTGTAGTTTAGTAGAACTCTCAAATATTTTGAGAGAAGTGGATGTAAAGTTAGGACTAATCGTCCATTCCGAACTACTATAAAATCTTGGTCTCATTGTCTCTCTTTTTATTTTACTCTTCTCTATTTCTATCTCACTTTATATTTGCACTCAAGTAATTTTTTATTTGTTTATTAATTTTTAAATAACCAATTCACCCCCCCTCTTGGTTGCTTTTGGGCCAACAAGTGCCCAAAGTGATTTTGATCACCCTTAAAAGTGTTAAGTGGGAGATATGTGTTCCCGTAAGTCACGAAAACCCTAATGATTATTGTCGGGTGATCATAGGAAGAAGTCTTTGGCCAAAGGGGGAGATACGAGTTCTTATGTAAGTCTCGGAACAAACTGAAAACAATGGCCAATGGATTTCAGGGGAAGCTTAGCACATTACTCCCTTATTTTGATGAGGTTGAGATTCGTGACCCTCTTATTTTGACAAGTTGGGAATATACGGTAAAACATTAATTATAACGAATAACGGTTGACTATCCCTTGTTTTGTCAAGGTGGACTTATATGACTCTCTTGTTTTGACAAGGTTGAGAGAATTGGAAAATTTACCTTACACATTTAAATATTCCAAAAATTATGAGTAAATCCAATCTATAATAGTGTCTAAGATCGAAAGAGTATTGTGGAATGAGTTGGTAAGCAAAATCTTGATGGTGAGGTTCTTTGGGCCCTTCTAGTAGGCCCTTGTGGTTGTTTTACCCCTGTAGTAGAATATTGACTTGTACTTGAGTCGTTGTCCACTTGGGTTGGATCTTGGAGACTATTTCACTATGCCCTTGGGGTTTTGAGGATTTGAGTCTGTGTTCACTGTTAGTATAGCATTTGTGTCCATTGCATTCAAGGATGCATTTTCTTCTCTTTGGTCCTGTTCTTTTATCTATTTTTAGTATGTTTGCATGTGGACACTTGGGCACACACCCACCGTGTGCATGCTTGTTAGTAGTTAGTGGTTTCCTACTGAGCGCGTGGATAGCTCAGACCCCTTTCCCCTTTCCATAGTCTTCTGTGTACAGGGATATGAGGACATGTTGATTGGAGATCTCAGAGTAGCTGATGTGTTTTCTATCGAGGTTATCAATCCCTTTACTTTTAGTTCTGTTTACTTTAGTAGACGTCGCAGTTAGTTGTTGTACTTTATCCTTCTACACTTTTGTACTCTTCTGTACCTTTGTACCTTGTTAGTGGATTTTATTTCACTTCATTGGATGCCTTGTGGATTCACACCTTGGGTAGTGAGTTCCCTCCTACCTTTATTAACCATTTTATAATGTTTTTAAAAAATGGTTTAAAAATCTGGGACGTTACAATATTTCTACCGTGTTTGCTTGATTTGTCACTTCTGTTATGAGTGGTGGAGAAAATGTGGTGTCAACAACCTGTGTCCTCTGAGCTCTTCCAACCCCTCCTTCCCGACGAACTTTAGGATCTGGTGATAAGTGTATGCTACACCTTTAAGTTTATGCACTCAAGACGTGCCCATGATAGCATTATAGGGGATAGAACATCCACCACGACAAAATAACATTTGGAGAGTAACCAAGTTGATACCGACTATGTGACATTGAACCTGACCAGAGGTGCGTCAACTGGTTTGAGATCAATTTCTAAGTACACTATCTTCTTGAAAATTGAGTAATACATCACCTCGGTTGAGCTTCTAAGGTCCATGAGAATCATTTTCACGAGAAATTTGGCTATCTGAACGGCTACAACAAGTGCATTGTTGTGCAGGTTATTTATGTGATCTAAATCTCACTAAGTAAATAAAATGGTATACCTCTGGTTGGTTTTACTTCATCTGGGAACTGACTCCACTCGCATTACTTCTTTTTTGGCTACTTCTTGCAGCTCGGTCCGGAGCTTGTCTTCGTCTTTTTAGCCCACCATTCTGTATACAACATTGATGACCCAATTTTCCTTTTTGATTGGTTTCTTGTTTCCCTACTCGGCTTTGGTCTTTCCTATGTAATTGTGGAGGTGACTGGCAACCACCAATTCTTCAAGAAAGTCTTTAAATTGTCAGCATCTTGTAGTGAAGTGGCCTTGGTACCGGTGATAGGAACATTTGCAGTAGTCATCCTTGTGGGGAGGTTTGCCCATTTGTTTTCTAGCCAACAAAAGTATAGTTCCTTCTCGATTTTGCGCAACAGGAGGTAGATTGACTCTTTTAATATAATCCAATGTGCAATGAACTCATGTGGTTTAGGTTCACCTCGTTCATCCATTCGGACATTGTTATATTCCCTTCATCCTTTTATTGATCTATTGGAATTCCCTCCATTGTTATACTCGATCCTACTTCTTTGGGTTTTCTCTCCTTCCATCCAAGCATAAAGCCTGATACAGGACATGAGCTCATTCATGTCTGATGGTAAATCTTCAGAGATGCAACCCTTCGGATCCAAGCCGAGCTTTAAAGAATTCACAACAATTTTCTGATCACATTCTTCTATTCTATTATAGAGCTCTCAGTGCCGAGCAAAGTATTTTCGAAGGGTCTTTGTTCAGACCTTTCGCAGGCTAAGAAGTGCATCAACCTCTTTTGTTGGCTTTGCATTGGTAATAAGCCTAGTAGAAAATGTCAGTGATAGATCATTCCAACTTCTGATAGAACCTTCTAGGAGCCGATCGAACCAAAGCAAGCCAAGTTCTCCCAAACTAGTTTGGAATAACTTACACATTAATGCATAATCTGTGGAATAAAGTGACATCATCTATCCATAATAGAATAGATGAGTGTAAGAGTCTGTCTTTGGATCATATTTGTTGAACTTGTGTTGAGTGAATCTTGTTGGTGGCTTGACCAACTCGATCTTCACTAAAAGGGGCGATAAGATGAGATGTTGATGTATGATCTTAGTTCTGGACCATTTCGACTGATTTATATAGCAGGGCCAATTAACTTACTGCTCTCGACACACTACCACCCCGCTTGGAACATCCTTTTATTACTTGGATGACCGATTGTCATTTCAGAGGCATTGCTCATATTTTCTACCCAATGCTTGGTCGGTTGATAATCGTACCAAACCGAACAAATGTTAGTGACATGTTGCCAGACTCCAAGGCATTGGTGAACTGACATCCTCTATTTCCTAGCCTTGTGGGCGCCTTCCTACCATTCGAGCATCGGGGTATGCCAATCCCAACGTACCCTTTTACCACCATATGGCAATTAGGATTGTTGACTCTTTTGGCCAGATGATATTTGACTGGAATTCGACCGGTTGGATTGGGCAGTTGTGAACCAGAAATGGGGTTTTGTAGCCCTCCTCGTCATACCAACCATTTGTATTGATCGTCGGTTGGTTGTTGCGGAATACAGTGACCCACAACTTGATAAACTCCATCTATAGGACATCCAACTGATCATCGTGTAGTGGATCGATTAACGACTTTTGCCATTATGGATGTCATTTGATGGGATGGTGGCTCGGTGGTCTCCTTGAACGCTATGATTGCCATCAGTTCTTCTAATGGAGATTTCTTGGAGGAAATGTGAACCCATTACAAACTGTGGTTTAGATTGAGGGAATAGAGAATAGAATAGAAAAAGTAACAGAGAAGGGAATTACAATCGGAGTGGGCTCAGTTAGCCAGAATGAAAAGAAAGAATGAAGGAAAGATATCCAACAGAGTCATCAATTATGAATGCACGAAATTTCCTCTATTGCAATCTCTAGCTCCGATAAGAATAGCCTTGAAATCCTTTGTCGAATGCCTAGCCTGCAACCATACACCACCATTCCACTCGACACTTCTATGGTTAAGTGAGAATGGGGTCTGGAAGTAAGAGGCAAGGTAAAGTACGAATGAGTTTAAGGTTTTTTAGTGCACCTCTCGGGGCCGTTTTACTATTTTTTTCACAATTGAACCCTTGACTTAAGCACCAAGTACACGCGTGCCGACTACGCGCTCTACTAATGTCAGACTTTGTTGTAATTGACTGATGTGACATCATCCACATCTAACAACATGATCTTATCAAGAATCACACTCTTGGTGTGTTGCTGACGCAACTGATGTAACTGTCGGATCGGGACAACCGATCGGGCAATGGCAAACCCGTTATCTGAATGGTCCATTGTGCGGACCTGTTTCATGATTGGATCGTTGGTCCAATACCAAGTCGTCCGGTCCATTGGCCTTCACTCACCTAGGCCTTCACCCTTGTTCTAATGTGTCGTCTGAACGAGTGTCAATTTCGTTGGCCCAATATCAATATGTTCAGCCCACTACACTACTATTTACACCATTTTTATTAACAAATCCATCTCATCCCAGAGGGTATTGCAACTATTCACAAAAACTTCAATAAAAGAAAAAAACGAAAAAACAGAGAACTTCAATGAAAAAGGGTATATGTCTATTCTTTGAAAATCCCAACATGTAATCATATAACAAATACCATGAATAAATTATGGCCTACCACATATCCTGTAAATACAGGAACATGCCACATACGGCACCACGCATGAGGAGAAGAAATCGCACAGGAGCTGGTACAAGCTCCACAACGGACTTTGCCTGCACAAATGAATTTCAAGGTCAATATGGACTCATTTAATCTTCTTTTCACATGTTTTTTGAGTTAAAATTGGTCTGATGGTTCATAGGACAAGGATCGCTCTTCTTCTTCTTTGATTGACTTGATCATTGCAGCTATTTCATCAATGCTTGGCCTATCATCTGGAGATGGCTTTATGCACTTCAAAGCCACGTGCAACAAATTCACCATTGTCTCCTCATTTGCACCTTCCGAAAGGAGGGCCTTGTCAAAGACCTCAACCGTCCATTCTTTGCTAACCACCTCCTGGACCCATGCCCCCAAATCGAACCCGCCATTCTGGACTATCTTCCCTGTGAGCAACTCTAGCAGAATCACCCCAAAGCGGTAAATGTCTACCTTGAAAGTACTGTATGCGCGGGTAGGAGGTGGAGAGTCGGTTTTGATCGATTTGATACTGTTCGATTGGGAAAGGGATGATCGGCTTTGATAACTTTCGACCATCATTGCACCATACTCGCTAATGCAGGGATCCATATCATTGTTGAACAATATGTTGGATGATTTTAGGTTCCCGTGAGCAATCCCATGGCCGCGGAGCTCTTCGTGCATGAAAGCAAGAGCTTGTGCAACACCATCCACAACCCTTATTCTGCTTCCCCAGTCAAATATTCGCCCTTCCTGAGATTCTGTAAATAACGAAGATACATGGAATATTTAAGATTATTATGATCTATTGACAATAAATACTTTCTAGCCTTGGCCACACAAATCAAACTAGCAGGTTAGGAATTAGCACTGGCAGCGCGTTATGGTCCTCTTCTATATGTATCAGTGCAATATTTCTAAACAAATTTTATTTCATGTTTCTTCTGACGATCTGGGAAGCACGTGTGCAGACTTTTCGAATCCAATTAACATGAGGGTATCGGAGTTTCAACTAAGGCTTGGATTCCTTACTGTGGGAATAATGTTTTAGGAAATCACGTCTCTAGACCATTGAATGTCAAGATGAGTAACCAAGATTAGACTATTTCTTGCAGTCAACAGTCCATTCGCTCATTGGTACACGATGGCCTCACCTAAACACTCTGAAAAATTCAGAAACTCAAAATTTTTTCTTTTTTGATAACTTGGTATCTAGCCAATCAACTGATTAATCCGAGGAATCGATCCCACAATCAACTAGCAAAGTTTTCAATCAAGTCCGAGACAAAGCTTCATACAAAACCCAACACAAGAATTGATTGCATAGTGGTTGGAGTCCAACCAAGACGAAAAGCTTCATGAAGCCCTGGTTGCTAGGGTAGTTTTGTGCCGACCTTTGGGGTAATAAATCCAAATGTGCAACTTTGTACTTAGTTCTGTCCACTTTTTGATAATAAAGAAAGTTGCCACTTTATACTTAGTTTATGTGTCGACATGTTGATAATCTAGGAATTAATCTTTATTTTCTTGTCAAAGGAGCAAGATACAGAGTTCATGTAGAATATACATCCAATTCGAAAAGGAAGCGGGTAAAGTTTTTACCATGAAGAAGCTTGAAGAGGCTGCCATTCTGCTGGAACTCATAAGCCAACAGCTTCTCTTGCTTGGAACTATAATATGCCACAACCGGCAACACATTTGGATGCTTCACTTGATCTATCCTCTCCATCCGCTTCTTGAAATCATCACGCAGGATTCCAATATTCTTAATCCTTTTCACAGCCAGATTCACCCCACTATCAAGCATAACCTTGAACAGGCTCCCATTCTTACCCCGCCCAACCAACTCAGCGGGAGCCTTTAGCAACTCATCAAACTTCAGTTCGTTCACTACCCCACTCGAAAGGACTACAAGAGATAACGAATTTTGCCCACTTTCATTGTTTTTAATGGAATATTCCGACCTATACCTACCTCCGTTCATCAACCCGATGGAATTATCACTAGTCATATTTTTCGTACTATCTAGTTCTACTCCCTTATTTGTGCTGTCGGCATCCTCTTTTCTGGCTACTTTTTTTCTCTTGAACAATTTGAAAGCAACAAAGAGTACAAGAGCGAGGCCGATAACACCATAACCAAAGTAAGGAAGGTAGCAACGTATTGATGAACTTTTCATCTTTTCATCTGGAGGAGGAAGAGGAGGAAGAGGCTTGGGACATATATTCGGCAACGGTTTTCCGCATAATTGAGGATTACTCAAAAAGCTGTCCGAATTGAAATGGCCACTGAGATTGTCAGGAATCAGGCCGATGAGATTGTTATTAGAGACATTGAACTGGAGTAGGTTGGCAAAGCGGAAATTTGGTATCTCACCAGTTAGCTGATTGTTTTGAGCAAAAAATGAAAGCAAGCCAAAAATTATTGACAGATCCGGGAGCTGACCGGATAAATAGTTCTGCGATATATCGAGCCTTTTCAGATTACCTAACTGGGTTAGACTCACTGGAACTCTGCCCGAGAAACGATTCCCACTCAAATACAAGTGGGTTAATTTCTGACAGTTTGATATCGCTGATGGTATTTCTCCACCCAAATTGTTGTCGCTTAAGCTCAGGACAAGAAGTGCACTAGTATTGCAGAGTGTAGCAGCATCAAGAACTCCATTTAGGTTGAATCGATTAAGAACAATTTTCCTCACAGAACCTAACCCGCTATCACATGAAACACCCTTCCATTTGTCTTTACAAGGGTCTGAAGACACATTCCAACCGAAATTGGGGTTAGATTCCAAGTTTCCAGGAGAGAGTTTTATCATAAACTCGACTAGCGCCTGCGTCACTTGTCCTTCCACTAAACTCACCATTAGCAAGGCAAGAAACAGTACAACAGAGAGTATACAGGTGGAGACTCGATCCATCGCTAAAAGGGAAATATTTTCCTACCAATGTTGGATTCTCCCCTTCATGAATGAAGTTGAAAAGGGCAATAACATTGAAATGGTTACTCAAATCATTTAGATAGTCGATTGGCTGAGTTGCCAATGTCAATATGGGATTGTGATCGCGGAAGAAGTCCAAAGGATAGGAAAAAGGGCCCAGAGCAACATGAAAACATCAGAAGCCGGCAGGTGGATATGGTAAAGTTTAGAAGCAGTTTACCTCCCCAGTTGGGTTCTTCCAACATCCAGCGGCTTGTAATGATATAAAAATATTTGTACCAATTGTTCCAATCCAAATACATAACATGTGAGTTTAACTGGATTCAATTCAAGCAACAGTTGAATATCCACAACAAAATAATCTATTGTAATCTGCCGGGATGGGAATTCCATTTAAATTTCCTATAATATTAGCTGGCAAAAAAAAAACTAAAAAAGTCATACCAGAGTGCACGAGATTCGCTCTTACAGCAATGCTGGTAAAAAAATGATGGGGTATAGACATAGGACAATAAAAATATTTCATAACCAAGAGATCAAAATAGCAAAAGATTAAGTCAATCCGAAAATAAAACCCTCACTGTCAGAGAACTTTTCAATAGGGAACATGCAAATGTCATCAGAGATTGCTTTGGATTTTTTGTTGGAACGCATTCATATACTCTTGGTATTTCTACATTTATGCTGAGATTTTTCCATCTCAGCATAATTTTACATGCTGCAAACTGAGGGCGGCATTCGGCAATTTCGAATTAGCTGTCGTTTTCAAGGAGATATTGGCATTTGCACAAAACAAAACAAAAAATTACCTATAACAACAACAAAAGACACGACACACAATGAATAGCGTCGCAAAGTTTTTAAAGGACAATACGATTATTTGTGGTGATGAGAATTCCATTGAAAAGAACAATCTTACGAAAGGAAAGGAAGGCGTGCCTTCAAAAAATCAAACAACCTCCTAGTATGATCATCAAAATAAATTTGGCAGCGAAAAAAGTTTTTAAATGCCTTGAAAGATTCTACAGTTCTTTTCTTGCCAGATGTAATACACCATAGCAGCCCACGCAAGCTTCCGGTCCGAACTGTCTTGCTGAAAGATGTCCCACTGAATTTCCAATTAGCCTTGATATATCAGCATCCCAATTATGCCGAATTGTAGAAATACCACATAGATGGCGGACTTGATTCCAAGATTTTCAAAATAATATTGGTTTCATTTGTTGTTCTTGAAAAGCTCGCTCTGCTTGCCTTGTAACATTTTGTTTTTAGTTAAGTTTTTGAAACATTCAATATAAACATGTTTGTGTCCGTACTTTTATATTTAAATTTGATAAACGTTTTCAATAATTTGTTTGGTTTTACTTCTACTCCTTGTTTTTTATTTTTACTTTCAATTTTTTAAAATTAGAAATTAAAAGTTTGTTTGGTTATCTACTTTTACTTTCAAATTATTACACAACAATCTCCAAATTAAATTTTTGTAAGTGTTACATACATTATATTCCAAGGTCGTTGTGCCCTGTTTTCTCTACTTTCTGTTTTCTGTTTTCGGTTTTCAAAAAAGAAAAAAAGAACAGAAACAGAAAACATGAAGTAGAAGTAAAACCAAACAAGGAGTTTTCATTCTTTTTACTGTTTTTGTAAACAATTTTTGTAAACAAGTTTTCAAAAACATCACTACAACTACCATCTCCACTCCACCACCATTGCTACTCCATCACCGCCACACCAACACCACAATTAATCCTCCACCACCATCGATGTCACTCTACCACCAGTGTTACTATATCACTGTGGTAGGGTAAATCCTCATTTGCATTGTGTAAAATGGCAAATATAGATTCCCCGGGCACGAGTTAGCAGTACGATACATGTCGTTCATTTATTCGATTCAGAAAAATACGTGTCACTTGATTTTCGCACTGCACATTAGGTCAGTCTTGTGCTGCGTGATATCCTATCAGTGCGGAAGAAAGGTTATATAGTCAGACGCTTGCAGGTGAATCTTTGATGTAGTCAACTACATGCGAGTGAGCTTACTTGCACCGCGGATTAGGTCAGTCCCGTGCAGCTAGACATCCTGGCAGTGTGGGACGAATTTATCAGCACAACCGATATAGCAGGTAACATGTATAGGTGTCGATCGACCAGAGGGGTAGCGATCAACACATATATCCTGGCTATTCACGCCTAAAGCGACAAAATCTCGTGGATTAAGGAGGCACAAATATTTAAAGTAAAGTTTGGCATATTTGGAAATAGAAGATCCCCAGAAATAGAAAAAGGTCCGGCTAGAATCCGAGAGAAGTCATGGATTACAAAAAAAAAAGGAATGAGAAGTCTCATCCAGTTCCTGATTATCAAAGAGAAGCTGGTAATCCGGAAGGCCTCTATAAAAGTAGAAGTCCAACCTACAGAAAAGGTACATGTTAATTTGTCATCGAACTCTCATTTGTGCTTTCATAGAGCTCTCTCTTGAACAATGACTAAATTAGTCATCGGAGAGCCTTCTGGCCAACAGCGGCGGGAGGGTAACCCGTGTCTGTGAGCACAGATACAGGGAGGTGTGGTAGCCGGACCGTATTTTTTTCGGGCCGGACCCTCTTATTCGGATCGGTTCAATAATCCAGACCCTACTCACTTATTACGGAGCAGTCCAGGGCCATCGGCCTCACGAGCCTCCGGCACAACACTGCGACTAAAGGTCAGAACCGTCGGTTCATCATGTGTCCTTCAACAATCAAAGCAGTCTCACCGGACACCCGAAGGAGCCAAGCCGGGTCAGCCATGCGGCCTCCTTCAACCTCCGGCAGCTTAATACGGATGTCATGGAAGCCTTGCGTCCCCACTCCCCACTGGGAGTTGGGGCAACTTCCACCGACGAACGATCTCATGCCGGAGGGGTCTACCATCGGCAGCGACAGGGAACAATGACCTTCGGCGGGGCGGTACACGGGGCGGTCCAGGCGGCTGCTGACGCGGCTCGGGTTGGACCAGTGGCCCAGCGGATCATTAGGGCTGACGTCAGCACCAGGATCCCCCCGTGTGTATCATACGCTTCCGCTTCTTGGTGCCAGTCAGGTTGGGCTATAAATACCCGGTAAAGGTATAATTCCCGCAATCTGGCTAATCTGATCACACTTTGGCTATCTCTACTTTTTCTCTCTACTTTGCTCTCCGATAGTTACAAACTTAGCCATCAGAGGCCCCTCTCGGTCTCTACCGACCGGTGGGCACTCAACCTTGTTTTGTAGGAGTGTGCATACCCTTTCTTCTTATAGGTAACCCCCCTCGGCCATCTGAAGCCCGTCTCTCAGCCATCCGGATACAACACAGAGGATCCAAGAAGTACTCCAGATTTCAGTCACCACATTTGGCGATTCTGCTAGGGATCTTGTTCTCAGACTCAGGTGACCGTCAGTCCGTCTCTCTCCTCAGTGCTTCTCTTATCCACCATGGCCGCCGACGACTCCCACGACGTCCGTCACCACCGGTTACCTCCTATCTCTCCTCCGATAGTCAATGCTTCGCAGGATAAGCAGCTCTGGCAGAAGGACTCAGAGATAGCCTTCCTCAAGGACCAGCTGGTCAGGCTTGCTGGTGGTCCACTCCCCCTCCCTCCGGTCTATCTTGAGGAGGCACAGCACACTGAATCTGAGCACACCAGAAGGCAGTCGGATCTTGAGCGACGGGAAAGGCAAAACGATCACAGCCACTCAGACAAGGGAAATGCCGTTTGTCGGTCCCCTGCCAACGAGCGTCAGTCGGGAGGCCATCATGCCCGGACCTCTAGGTACCGACCAGCCTCCAGCGTCGTATCAAGCTCTCGCTCCGAAAGATCTCGCGAGACTCTCTGCCTTATGGATGATGGAAACTTAGCCCAGTCAAGGCTACTTTGCCGGAAGTCCACCCAAAAGATACTTCAGTATAAAACCGAAGGAACCGCCGGCAGAGGGACCGTTAGCACTCCGGTAGGCATCACAGAACGGATGGTTCCTCCGGCCACAAGAGACGACATTACAGAGTTCATGACTCTCCTCTCCCCATGGACCTAAGGGACCACCTCAACTACCGACGAAGTCAGATGGCCCCAAGCCCAGAAAAGAGGTCTGTCCAGCAGAAGGCATCCGTCGACGCCAGGCTCCGGCAACTCAGTCTCTCCCCCTTCATTCCGGAGATCGAGTTGGCGACTCTTCCACCGGGATTCAATCTGCCGAAGTTTAACAAATACGACGCAAAGACGGATGCCTATACCCATCTGATACACTTTAGGAAGATCATCTCCCTGTATACAGCCGACGATGCCATTATGTGTAAAGTGTTCCCCACCAGCCTTGGCACTCTGGGCTCTTTGTGGTTCAACAAGCTCCCTTCACATAGCATTTCATACTACCGGGACCTTGAGCGAGCTTTCATGGCCCGGTTTGTCACCAGCAATAGGCAAACAAAGCAGGTCAATGCCCTGATCGGCCTCAAGAAGCGTCCGGATGAGAGTCTTCGGTAGTACGCCGAGAGATACTGGGAACTTTTTAATGAAATCCAGGGATGCGACCAAACAGTGGCTGCTTCTTCCTTCAAGAATGGACTGGATAGCGCTAGCCATATCTTCGCTGATCTTACTCTCCACCCGTCGGAGGATATGGACGATCTCATACTCCGGGTGGAGAAATTCTGCCAATTGGAGGATTTTTCTTGCTGAACGGGCAGCTCATTGCCCGGAGCAGCATCCGAAAGATTTCCCGTCGGCTGGAATCCGAAGACAAGTAAACATTGTCAAGGCAGGAAGAAGGAAGGGTCCCAAAACTCCCAAGCTTCACGAGTTTACTGCTGAAACCACTATGTTCACCGAACCCATCTATGTAGTGTTAAAGAACATTGAGGATCAACCCTTCTTTGCATGGCCGGATCATAAGCTCAGGACGGCCGGCAAGACGAAGGATAAGCGGATCCATTGCACCTATCATAAGGAGTAAGGACATTTTACGACCGGGTGCAAACCCTTCAAGTCGTACTTGGAGCTTCTAGTGCAACAGGGGCACTTAGCCCAGTGGATCGACCACCAGAGAACTCAGCAGCTGGCGCAGAAGGCCGGACATCCTGCCCCGCCGGAGGAAAACATACCGATGATCAATGTCATCCATGGACCCCTCAATAAGGAGGCTACTGCTCGCTTTCGGACTGAGATCGACCAGGCAACTGTTGCAAAGCAAGTGCTCATGGTCGGCTCCTCCCTTAAGCGGAAGTCTCCTGCCGAGCGGTCGGGATGGTCCATTACCTTCACGGAGAATTTTCTCGAGAGAGTCCAGCTGCCGCACAACGACGCCTTGGTCGCCACTCTACGCGTCGGACCGGCCAACGTCTGGTGCATTCTCATCGACCAAGGAAGCTCCGCTGAGGTAATGTACTTTTTCCTATTCCAAGTCCTCAACCTTTCTGA
>NMUG010004176.1:0-14086 GCA_002855965.1 Monotropa hypopitys | reverse complement strand
TAAGAACACTCAAATCCAATGCAAGGATGAGTCCAATTTCATTTTATCAAACATATCAAATTCATAATCTCCAAAACATGGGTTTTATAGAAAACCTTTGATTTAAATCTTGCAAATCAATTTAATAGCCTAACATAATCACATAGACACAAGATAGAGGCATATTTACCTCAAATCCAAAGCTTGGAGAAAACCCTAGGTGAGGGTGTCTTGATAAGTGCCCGAACAAAATACACTATAACATAGCCCTTGTCTTCCTCTACAAGGTTTAGGAAGACCAAATTCTCCAAAAGTGGCTGAATCTCTCTCAAACTTAGAGAGAAGTGAGAGCAAAATGAGATATATAGAGAGAAGGGAGAGATACGGCTGGGGAGGGAAAGAGAGATAGGGTTCTGAGTGAAGGAGAAGGGTTCTCACTCTTATATGTGTGCTTAAAACATAAGCCAAAATACCAAAATGCCCTTAATGAAACTCCCCAAATCTACTAGCCGAACATACATTTCGATATGTAGGTAAGCTACATATCGATATGTAGTGTCACCTGGGCAATCCTATTGAAGGATGCATTTTGATATATACCGAGGTACATATAGAAATATAAAGCTCTCTGATGGATTTTAATGAAGTATCATTTCGATATGTATGAAAAATGTATCGAAATATAGGGCCACCTCATTTCGATATGATGCCGGGTCATATCGAAATGGAAAGTTCACTGATGGGATTTTCTTAAGGATCATTTCGATATGTATAAAAGGCATATTGAAATACAGAGTTATATCATTTCGATATGCAACTAAGGCATATCGAAATAGAAAGTACACTGTTCCAAATTAACGAAGAGACATTTCGATATGCATGGAATGCATGTCGAAATGTAAAGCTTACTGATGGAAACCAAAGGAAGAGTATTTCGATATGTATTGAAAATAATATCGAAATACAACATAGAGTGATTCCATATCGAAATGTAATAGGGGCATATCGAAATAAAATCAGAAATGGGAAACTTTTGTGTGGGGCCTCGGGCCTCCCAACACTCACCCGAACCAACCCGAACTCAACCCATCACAACAATAGAACACCAACGAAGATTTATTTTCCAACGACTTACGAAATAAGCTCAATTTGGAATATTTTGGGATCTAGATCAACCAAACTCAGTTAAATGGAATTAAAGCTCCAATAATTTTATCATTAAATTCTCAACCGTTACAGTTTTAGGGGAATTGCTGCATAATTCTTTGCCAATGTGCTAGGTGTAAGTCGCTAATTTGGTCTAAAAATTAAAATGAGGTTGTGTTTAAGTCTTTAGGTCCGAACTATTACTGATTCGACTTCATTTGGTTGACTTAGCTAAGGCCACTTCATTGGAATTGATTTAATTGAGCTTTGGCCTTGTTGGAGATACTTGCTCCTTGTACACACATTTCACTTCTAAACACTTTCATAGTTTTGATCATGAGATTTATTTTTGAATATGGATATGATTAATGATCTCGTGAGAAAAAATTAGCATAGTGTTGATTCATATGTGCATATTTTAAACCGAGCTTGCAATTTATAAAATTTCCCTATATTATCTAGCTGCACTGATTGATTTTTCTCATGTTATCTTCACTTTTGTGCTTGCATGAATCATTCTATCATATTGCATTGCGTCTATGCATTAGTTGAGGGGGAGTCAATCATCTGTCTTTAGTTCATCTTGTATAGAAATGGAAATTTCATTCTTGATACTCGTTCACATTCTCGATTTATGCTTTCCCTATATCTTTAAGTCCCTTTGATTTTCCGCGTCAAGAAGGGGGATAAATTAGAATATTAATAAACAAATAAGGTTAATAAGGCTCACATTACAATGAATTAAATAATTCATTGAATTTTTGGTGTAAAGAAATTTACAATGTTTTATTCCGCCATACTTTTGATTTGTTTAATTGGTTTTGTCCCGGAAAAGCCAAAGGGGGAGATTGTTAGTATTTTTAGTGTTGACTATTTTCGAGAACGTACATTTTAATTTGTTGGAACTGCATTTTATTCGAAATAATTTATTTTAGTTATTTAATTTAATGAATCAAATTTAGCAAAGCAATTTAATTTAATTTGAGGAATTATAATATTTATTTGTTTTAATTGCAGGTCCAAATTATTTAAAGCCCAAGTCTCAAGTCTATGTCAAATTCACAAACATCAAAAGAGAATGGCAGTCCAAGTTGAAAATATCCCTAGCCCAAGTTGCAAGCAGTCCAACCCACGGCAAGAAGAACACCCACGCTCAACATCTCGCTCGAGCGGATCCAATCGCTCGAGCGGATCTTTAATTTCGCTTGAGCGAAATTTGCAGATGATGCGATTCTTGTGCAAGGAAACTTACTGCTGGGTTGTTTCCTAAATCAAATTCGCGTATATATAGATTGCGATTCTTGCGAAGGGTTTCAGATATGCAATTTCAGTTTCCTAAAAGAGTTCTTCCCAATTTTGTTTTCGTAGAAGATCGTGAAATTCCAAAATTTGTTTTCAAAATCACAAGAGATTCAGATCACAATACAACATATATGATTTGTTTCCAAATCGAATTTGATCAATGATTCACGCAAGGTATCGATCCATAAGAAATTCAATCGGCAACAACAATTTCCTATATCAAATCACCAAATCAATTTCACAGACATTGGGTTTCCAAAATTGAAGAGCTGCGATACAGAGAGAGGGTTCGAGGGTTTTTGTTGTACGAAGATATATATGTGCGATATAATTCTGAGCAAAGGGTGATCGATCGAGAGCTGCCACAGAGAGAAATCACGAGAGAACACAAAATCGTAGCAGAGGGTGAGGTGAGCCATAGTGCAATACAAAGATACACATTTTGGGTGTCGAGTGAGAGACAAGGGAGAAGAGAGGACTTACTATGCGAGAGCTTGAGAGAACAGAGAGACAACCTAGCACACAATCACAGTACAGTGCGAAATCAATACAGATAAAGGTGTGCTGGTGTGTGAGGTTTTATAGTGCATGAAATTGAAGGAGAGGGGGTACAGACTGTGTGCAAAATTGGTGTAGAACATCACAATGAGCAATAACGAAGAAATCAATATACATAGGTGTGTCTGTGCTGATTAAGGGTTTACTATGCAAAGAGAGAGAACATTGAAGTAAGGGTTTGTGTCCAAGGATTCATGCGAAGCAGATGTTGAGGCTGTGTAAAGTGATACAATGCACATAGCCATTGCACGAATTACAGAGCAATGTATACAAAGTGTATACATACAATGAGCCACAATTAGGGAGTTCTAACTTTTTATTCGTGAGATTGTACTCAATTGGTTTTCCTTGTTCTTGAGCTTTACCCACCGTTCTTCGTTAATAGATTTGGGACTTTTCAAGACAAAGGTATATTTGTTCGATTACTGTTATCGCTTTGTTAATCACTGTAGATTACTTTGTTTGGTCGATATCGTTTCAACGATTATCGTATCCAAACTTTGTAGATCGATATTGATCATTTTTCTGTTTTATGAACTAAACTTCATAGTTTAGATTCGCGAGTCATAGTTTCACACGTTTGTTCATATTATTGATATATAGAATAAAACTGTGATTGTGATTAAACTGTGATTGTGTTATCTCTTTCTACTTTATTCATGAATTGCAAAATCTTAAAAAAAATTAAAAGAAATTTAAAAAGTCTATTCACCCCCCTTATTCTGTTGAGTCTATTTCATGTAATTTCAAATGTCAAATATGGAGGATGTGCCCTACAAGGGTTACTTGTAACACTCCCAAATTTTGAAGTATATATTTATTTGAGAAGTGTTAAATGGGTAAAGAGTATACAAATGAGAAAGGGAAGCACTATTCAACTACGCTGCTCAACTCACCACAATGATTATTACAACACATGCTTGCTATGATATGAAGGACAACTGAAAGGAGGCAAACGGGTTTCATAACACAACCCTGTACAACAGTATCCCAAATAAAAGAGAAAGGCCAAAATAGGATTTTATAAGTAATCCTGTACAAGACGACCAACAGTAAAGAAAAAAGAGTACATCACTGAAAAGAAATGCGACCTATCACTACAATCCGGTCCAGCCTTAAGTCCTTAGAAGGATCCAGTGGCTCCAATCCGAAGGGGTAAGTCCTACAAAAGTAGAGGGTCAAGCACAACCGCCTGATAGAGATAATCCATCTCCAAACGTCTATACTATTGGGGTGCAAGTGAGTGACAGTGTAAGGAATGCAAATGATATAATGCAATGGATCTCACCATTTAGAAACCGTTATTCTCTTTCAAATATTTTACTATCAACTCAACGTAAAGTAAAGCAGTAAAACCAGTATCTGACCAAGACTCGAGAAAGAGAAGCAACAGTATCCAACATCTACCAAAATTGTTGCCTAGACAAAGCCAAAGGGAACTATGTTCAAGTGTCGACTCACACTAAGTAAAAGATTCGTTTTTCGTATGTAATGTGTTCCAATTCCCATTATATTCCAAGTTTCACGTATATTCTATTTCCATGCCTTCTAGTAAGAGCAAGGCAAATATTAATCACAATCACGGAGTATCGGCTAGTTCCGCATAGGAGCTCGTCAACTCCATGTCGTATCATTCCTTGTTTTCCCTGGCTCACCGAGAGGGTCCAGTCAAACCCCTATTGCGCAATGTCGTGTGCCACTCTAAATAATGACACAAGGTAAACAACCCGAATCATAGCCACTCATCAATATTCAATCCTCGTATAGAGTACCATGTCACATTCCATCATTTCGTTCAATCATTCCGTATGACCTAGGGCAACAACCTCCTAGTCAACATAGTATTCCAAATGCGATGTTCATTTCACTTCTTTCAATACATTCCGTTCATTCACAAAAACGTTCATTTCCAAAACATTTCCGTTTATTTCACCAAAACGTGTCAATCGTTCGCAAACCATTCCATTTAGTTCGATTCCTTTAAAAAACGTGTCACAACTACGTTTTTACCCACAAACCTCCCGAGGAGTGTCCAAAACAAGTATTTTCCCCAATTGAACTTATTAAATCGACGAAGACACATTTTCATCAAATTAGGGATTTTCGAGAATTAATTAGGGGCCGAATGATTTATCTCTTAGGGGACGCGTAGAGACCCTAGACCATTCGTATACAATACCAAATGATGCGAACAATGATTTGCAACATGAATTTCCCTAATTTCGCAAAATCACCTAATCGATGGATTTTCGCAAAACATGTAAGGGAGAAGCAAGAATACCAACAATACAAACGAGAGGGATGAAAGAACTCTACCTCGTCGGAGCTCCAGTGACGCTCGCCGGAAAAGTCACCGGAAAACCTCCATGACCGCCGGAGTGAACAAAACCCGCCATCGCAAACCCCTCGCAACAATACACCCAATGAGCAACAATACATATACACTAGTGCGAGATTCAAAACCGAGGGTTTTAGGCAGGGAGAAGAACTTACCGATCTAAGCACATCACCGCGAAGAGGAGAGTGAGGGGAACGTCCTTAATACTCCGCATTTCGTCTGAAAACCACCATTGATCTACCAAAAGGAAGATAGAAGGGAGTGGGAGGGAAGAGGAAGGCAGAGAGAGAGAGAGAGATCTGGAAGAAATAGGGCAAGAATGCCCAAAATCGTTCAATACATCAATATATAGGACCCCCACCTGAAGTTACAATTTTGCCCTTAATGATGCTGTCTGAACATCCCCTGCACCGGTGCAAGAATAGTTTGCATCAGTGCAAACTCACTCCAGAAGGTTCTCTGACCCCCGTTGCACCGGTGCACAGCAATACTGCACCAATGCAACCCCTCCTGCACCGGTGCAAACCTAAGTTGCACCGATGCAACTGCTTCTAAAACTGAGCAGTAGCACCAAAATCTTCCCTGCACCAGTGCACATCCCTCCTGCACCGGTGCAACTGCACCAGAATGAGAAAAAGGGATAGCAATAAGGGTTCCGGGCTATCCTGAAACATCCCGGACTCAACTCAAGCAAAGCACAAAGGTCCATAAGCGTCTCGGGACCACACTAATGCAATGAAAACAAGCTAGAGGAGGAACTCGATATCAAAGAATTGATTCGTGGTACGATTTTAATCTGGAAAAATATTAAGGGAATTAACTAAAATTTCTGGAGTGTTACAAACTACCATCCTTACAAAAATTTCGTCCTCGAAATTTCCAGGGTAAAAAGTCGAATCACAATGCCACGAGGAGAACGACACCCAAAAGTTCCAAATACTCGAATGGATTTGCAAAGAGGACCGACAACATCGACAAGGAGGTTATGAACCGAAACAACTCCACCAATAAACAAACAACGCTAAAAGAGATCCACAATCGACAACAGCTTCACCCAAAACAATGCCGAACAATAATTGCAAACTGAATAACGTCGCAACACGCGAAACACTTTGCAATGCAAGAAATGTCAATAAAGAACCAAACACAAACAAAAGGAAGGCGTCCTTGAGAGAGATACAAACATTCAAAGGAATGATTTCCACACAACCATAGGTTCCCAAACCGATCAAATAAGCTAACAACGCGCATTTTTGAACAAGGACACGATACGGAGGTTAAACCGCAAGAATATCGCCCCGAAAAATTTCAGAATAAATTCCACAAAATTCTAGAACATGCCACAACACAATATGGACATGCCGAAAAAAGTTCCAAGTGTCGAAATGCCAAGGATACGAGGGAATACGGTGCGGATACACCGACATGCCAAAGACACGCCGATACAATATGGACACGATACGGATACTCCAATTTTTACAAATACTTTTCAAAAAAATTCTGAAAAACAAAAGAGTGATTTTCGACTACCGCAAGAGAAGTCCACAATGACTCTATCACCACGAACGCGCAAGACAACCCCGAAATAGGTTTCCGAACAAGGTGGGAACAATCCAACTGATACAAAGTAGGCTTTGAAAGCAAGACAAATCACAAGGGATGGTCACACAACAACTGTGCCACCCGAATCACACCACACCACCACAACGCTGGCAAAAGAGGAACCCAACAACCAAAATCTTACAAACCAACCCACACACACCTAGTGCGGTACCAGAATAACTAAGAAGTTTGATTTGAGGTGTGCTGGCCAGTCACATTATCAAAACAATCCTTCATGGTCATTCCTACACCACACGACATGGACTACGCACACCGGTTATGACAAACATCACCACAATCCAAGTCGGTGCAGTCGACTTCAGAAAAAGACACATCTTTTCTATCCCAACACTCAGAACGCAACTACACAACACAAAAGCAACATCACCTCGCTGATCGCACCAACCACAACCGAACCAATCAACACACTCTCAAAACAAATCCCCAATAGGGTACAACATTGTAGAATAGAGGTGTACAAACACAAGTGGACATGGCGCCAATGGATGCAAAAACAATCTGGATTCGCACGGAGACATGGCGAACAAGAGCGAGTGCGAGAATGCAACCCGCAAGACAACGATGCGCCAAGCAAAGATATAAATTGTGACAACAAGATTCCGCAAAACAGATGAATCTCTACACACGAGAAGAACAATGCATCACCATCTCAACACGCACCGAGACTGAAGACACACCAAGAGCAATCGAAAGGAAGATGGTCAAAACCATCTACAACACCACAAGAAGGGAACAAGGGACAAGAAGGTTTCCCAAATAATGCACAGCTTCCACAATCGCCACCAAGTGGCAGACGATAACTACGAGAAGTCAACCGCACAAGACCACAAATCTAGGAATCCTAGTAACGACTAGGATAAAGCACAAGCGCATACTGATCCAAGAGAGCCGAAGAGTCAACAAGCCACCAAGTACGGTATCCACTCACCGATCCCGCAAAGGTTAGGCAAGGAGGAATTTAACATGCCATAAGAGACACACGGCCGACCACATTCTACAGTCAAGATGGAGCAAAAGACTCACCCAAGCCGAGAGTTACCTCCTATAACCTCACACCCAATTGAGAAAGACATTCTAACTCTCGTTTTCCATTCCCAAGCCAAACACACAAGTCATTTCGAATCCTATAACCCAAGCGAACACGCTAACATTGCCACAAGGCCTCATTCATTCAACCCAAATAATTCCTTCCTTCCAAAGTAATGACTTCAAGTCAAACCTGCATTCCATACTCGAAATCCCCAAGTAAGATCACCACATTTTCATTTCTTACCCAAAACCACTCCTAGGAAAACCATAAGATAGCCACACACACACTATCACTCAAGAATCCCAAGAGAGAACCAACATCCTCAAACCAATTTCCAAACTCAAAACACAACAACATCTCGTCGAGTAAACACCAAGGCATACCAAAGTAGGTCTAATACCTAAATCATCCAATAAGCTCAATTTACCAGTCGAGGCAATTCCCGCACAAGACTCTCTTCCAGGTTGTTTTACAAACCAAATAACCGTCTACCAACTAACCAAGGAACCAACAATCTTTGTGGACTCATACAACATACCACCGTCTGAATGACCTCAAGTCACAAACTCAAGGCTTCTATAAGAATACGATACCACACACGAACCTCTTCATCCTTCTCAATCAACCAGGAAGCACTGGAACCGCAAGACACTAAACACAACACAAATCCTCAAGTAATCTCAAACCACAAGCCGAGGCTCACTCTCGCACCAACTAAGGGTAGAATACAACCAACACTAACATCAACCACTTAGTACTAATCCATAAAAAGTATCTACCAACCCAAGGGTACTTTCCATCCCAAGTGAACCACACACGTTCTCCACCACCACAAGGCCTTACCACACTAAGACGTCCTCTCTTCCCAAGAAGGTCAAAATCACTAAATCACTAAGTGCTAACACATCAAGAGCAACCACAATTCTAAATCCCACAAACAAGACCATTCCGAGACTCCACAACTTACACAAGAAACGAAAAGAGATAGGGAGATCAAATCAATCCCAAGCGCGAACAGCCAACAACAACCAGACTACCGAACAAGAAGCCAACCACACAACGGGAATGAGACTCAAAACTCGACCATCAGGAAATAGCCAGAGCCAACAGGGCAAACGATAAACTCCAAAGATCAACGTCTAGAAGAAAAATAGAATTCGAGGCTCACTCGCAAGAGTGCTACCATTTTCCAGCCGCAAAGAACGATTATCCAATCATCAACGTCAAGAATAACAATATTCTTCTACAAGGAATATTGCACGAGGAGTTCATCCGGAATCACAAGAAAGAGGACTCAAGGGACGGTTACCCAATCGCACGCGGAATTCTTATTCTCACTGGTAGAGCAAACGATAATCAATCGACAAACCATCGCAAAATCCATCATCCGCTGCAAGGGATAAGTTCAAAAGTCACGACGACAATAGCAAAGATTTGCTTCCTACGAAGGGATAGGCTCTACAAGCCATAACTGTAACCACCAACGACCTATATCGAGGAACAAGAAGTCAAATCATCATCAGATCCAACGAAGGAACTCATTCGTGCTCTAAGAACTAGGAACTTGAAATAGTTCACCATAACAGAGTAGGTGACAACACTACCAACAAGAGGATATAACAGGAACACACAAGTCCAATATTGACAGGATCCTCTATCAAATGCCAAGACAGACTCGGAAGTCACCATAAGATAGACAAGAATTTTCTCAAAATTCCGAAAGAACAACAACAAAACCAACTCGAAGGAGTAGACACTACGAATTTCCAAACTATTTTGTTATGTCGAGTTATAAAAACATTGTTGTTTTATGAGATCCATGCAATGCACACACATTCAATGCCTAGATACACATGCCATGCACCCTAAATGAAATTCCTCAGAGCTACACAAAAGAAACGGTACGCTCATTGAGACTAAAAGTCTCACCCAAAGACCTAGGTAAGTCGGAACGAGCGCTCTAATACCAACTGTAACACTCCCAAATTTTAAAGTATTTTTTTTTAGAAGTATTAAATGGGTAAAGAGTATACAAATGAGAAAGAGAAGCACTATTCAACTACGTTGATCAACCCACCACAATGATTATTACAACACATGCTTGCTATGATATGAAGGACAACTGAAAGGAGGAAAAAGGGTTTCATAACACAACCCTGTACAACAGTGCCCCAAATAAAAGAGAAAGGCCAAAATAGAATTTTATAAGTAATCCTGTACAAGATGGCCAACAGTAAAGAAAAGAGAGTACAACACTGAAAAGAATGGCGACCTATCACTACAATCCGGTCCAGCCTCAAGTCCTTAGAAGGATCCAGTGGCTCCAATCCAAAGGGGTAAGTCCTACAAAAGTCGAGGGTCAGGCACAACTGCCTGGTAGAGATAATCCATCTCCAAATGTCTATACTATTGGGGTGCAAGTGAGTGACAGTGCAAGGAATGCAAATAATGCAATGCAATGGATCTCACCATTTAGAAACTGTTATTCTCTTTCAAATATTTTACTATCGACTCAACATAAAGTAAAGTAGTAAAACCAGTGTCTGACCAAGACTCGAGAAAGAGAAGCAACAGTATCCAACATCTACCAAAATAGTTGTCTAGACAAAGCCAAAGGAAACTATGTTCAAGTGTCGACTCACACTAAGTAAAAGATTCGTTTTCCGTATGTAACGTGTTCCAATTCCCATTATATTCCAAGTTTCACGTGTATTCTATTTCCATGCCTTCTAGTAGGGGCAAGGCAAATATCAATCACAATCACTGAGTATCGGCTAGTTCCGCATAGGAGCTCGTCAACTCCATGTCGTATCATTCCTTGTTTTCCACGGCTCACCGGGAGGGTCCAGTCAAACCTCCATTGCACAATGTCGTGTGCCACTCTAAATAATGACACAAGGTAAGCAACCCGAATCATAGCCACTCATCAATTTCCAATCCTCATATAGAGTACCATGTCATATTCTATCATTTCGTTCAATCATTCTGTATGACCTAGGGCAACAACCTCCTAGTCAACATAGTATTCCAAATGTAACGTTCACTTCACTTATTTCAACACATTCCGTTCATTCACAAAAACGTTCATTTCCAAAACATTTCCGTTTATTTCACCAAAATGTATCAATCGTTCGCAAACGATTCCATTTTGTTCGATTCCTATCAAAAACATGTCACAACTACGTTTTAACCTACAAACCTCCCGAGGAGTGTCCAAAACAAGTATTTTCCCCAATTGAACTTATTAAATCGACGACGATGCATTTTCATCAAATTGGGGATTTCCGAGAATTAACTAGGGGCCGAACGATTTATCTCCTAGGGGACACGTAGAGACCCTAGACCATTCGTATACAATACCAAATGATGCAAACAACGATTTGCAACATGAATTTCCCTAATTTCACAAAATCACCTAATCGACGGATTTTTGCAAAACATGTAAGGGAGAAGCAAGAATACCAACAATACAAACGAGAGGGATAGAAGAACTCTACCTCGTCGGAGCTCCAGTGACGCTCGCCGGAAAAGTCACCGGAAAATCTTAATGACCACCGAAGTGAAAAAAACCCGCCACCGCGAAGCCCTCGCAACAATACACCCAATGAGCAACAATACACATACACTAATGAGAGATTCAAAACCGAGGGTTTTAGGGAGGGAGAAGAACTTACCGATCTAAGCACATCACCGCGGAGAGGAGAGTGAGGGGAACGTCATTAATACTCCGCATTTCGTCTGAAAACCACCATTGATCCACCAAAAGGAAGAGAGAAGGGAGTGGGAGGGAAGAGGGAGGTAGAGAGAGAGATTTGGAAGCAATAGGGCAAGAATTCCCAAAATCGTTCAAGACATCAATATATAGGACCCCCACCTGATGTTACAATTTTGCCCTTAATGACGCTGTCCGAACAGCCCCTACATCGGTGCAAGAATAGTCTGCATCGGTGCAAACTCACTCCAGAAGGTTCTCTGACCCCCGTTGCACCGGTGCACAGCAATACTGCACCGATGCAACCCCTCCTGCACTGGTGCAAACCTAAGTTGCACCAATGCAACTACTTCCAAAATTGAGCAGTAGCACCAAAATCTTCCCTGCACCGGTGCACATCCCTCCTGCACCGGTGCAACTGCACCAGAATGAGAAAAAGGGATAGCAACAAGGGTGCTGGGCCATCCCGAAACATCCCAGACTCAACTCAAGAAAAGCACAAAGGTCCATAAGCGTCTCGGGACCATACTAATGCGACAAAAACAAGCTAGAGGAGGAACTCGATATCAAAGAATCGATTCATGGTACGATTTTAATCTGAAAAAATATTAAGGGAATTAACTACAATTTCCGGAGTGCTATATTACTCATATTAGATTTTGAATCTGTCATTTTGATCCAAACTAATGAAAGTGGTAATTGAATTAACTTGTTGATATAAGGATTTGGGTTGATGTTATATTTCGATATATTCAGGAATTTCATTCCCTGGATGGTATCCATCTACAACCTTGTACAATGGGGGTCGACTGGAGCCCTCCCGATGAGTCAGGCAACTCTGAGGAACTTCGGGTAGTTAGCTAGAAGGCTTCTACCGCAGTGCCGACCTAGGTCTATTGGATCACGGTTATTGATAATAAAATTTACTACTCCCTTGTTTTGCCAAGGTTGAGATGAGACCTTCTTGTTTCATCAAGGTGGGGTCTGCGGTACAATAATAATAATGATAATAATGAAGATTAATTAGTTATTCCTTGTTTCGTCAAGGTGGATTTATTGGTTATCCCTTGTTTTGTCATGGTGGATTTATTGGTCCCTTGTTCCGTAAAGGTTGAGAGAATTGGAAATCTTACCTCAATCATTCAAATATCTCTCAGAAATGTATGTGAACAAAATCTCTAACGATGTCTATGGTTGGAAAAGAATTTGAGAAGGGTTAGTAAGTGGTGTCTTGGTGGTGTAGTGCTTGGATTCCTCAAACGAGTCCTTGGGTTTGTCCTAGCCTAGTTCGGAGGTCAAGCTGGTGTTTGAGTTGTCATCCTTTTCGATTATGTCTTGGAGACTTTCTTATTGCATTCACATGATTTTGAGGACTTGAGTTCATATTTGTTCCAGTTTCACACTTGAGTTTGCTTTAGCTTGAGGTCATGTTTACATACTTCTTACCTTGGGTCCTTTTCTGCACTTGGGCATGCTTCCACTATGTGCATGCTTGTTAGTAGTTAGGGGTTTTCCTGTTGAGCGTGTAGTTAGATCAGACCCCTTTCCCCATTCCCCCAGTGTTCTGTGTGTAGGGATATGAGGCTTATTTGTTAGAGTTTCGGTCAGCTGTTGGATTTTCTCGGGAGCTTCACCACTCCTGCCTTCCTTGTATTTCATTTTTAGTACTGTTATTTCAGTTTTAGTTAGCCATTGTATTTAGTTTACTTACACACTTCTTATATCTTCATACTTCTTGTATATCTCTTTCTTGTATCTTGTTATCATGTAATGGTTATCTCAACTGATATGTATCTGGATGGCAAGTAGTTTATCCCATGTTTACTGTTTTATAATTATTTTAGAAAAAATGATTTGAAATTCGGGGTATGACAGACAGGGTAGCAATTGATTCTTCTTGTGCTCTTCGCAATTTCTTCGAGGTTCGACGAAGATGATCCATTTGATATAAGAACGAAGAAAACAAAGATTTAGATCTAAAATCAGAGAGTAGAAGTATACTGAAGAGGAAACTAGAAGGTTTGAGTGATTTGTGAAGGTAGGAGAGCTTCTGCATTTAAAGGGGCTGAGGACCGGTATACCGCCCGGTATACCAATGGTACTACCGGTCAACCTACTGGTTTCTGGCAGATGGCATGAATAAGTGAAAAGTGAAAAGAAAAGTTGTTCCACCTACTTAATTAAGTTTCTACACATTTCCAACAACCAAGTTAGATACACCTAACTTTCAATAAGAATTTAAAAATAAAAAATTTAATGTTTATTCAATAGAAATTTAAAATTAATATAGAAAGTAAATAAATATTTAAGGAAAAATTGGAATATGAAACATAATAAATTATGCAACTTAGAATAAATTAATCAAGAGAATTAGATGAAGGTTACATAAAAATAAAAA
>NMUG010004175.1:0-14086 GCA_002855965.1 Monotropa hypopitys | reverse complement strand
TTTGGCATCCTTGTCTTTGTGACCTTCAATCCTTTCTCCAAATCCTATGAAAATTAAACCAACACAAAAACTATGCAAGAACAAGTGAATTAGCCTATTTATTTACAAACAAGCAATAAACATGCCTTATGCAAATTCTAATGAAAGTAGAACAAAACTAATAAAATGGATTCTGAATCTAATGAAATTAGGGACTATAATTGGTACAATTAAGTACCAATCACTTTAGGAAAAAGAAGCAGAGGGCTTTCTATTTCGATATGCACCTATGTGCATATCGAAATGCAATTTCTATATAAAACCCAGGAGTCCTTATTCCGATATATACCTCATGTATATCGAAATGCCACAGAAGGAAGGATGGGTAGAGGACATTGTATATCGAAATATACTTAATACACTTAAAGTATATTTCGATATACAAAACCAACTAGACGGAAAATGCAAATGAGCATTTCGATATGCCTTCTTTGCATATCAAAATACAAGGTGGCCAGGCCACTCCCCCAGTTATGCATATCGAAATGAAAGGGGATTGGGACATTGTATATATCAAAATAGAGGATGAATTTGTGAGGATTTAATCTCTTGAAATGTGATTTCCAAACTCTCGTGGCAATCACCCAAACATCCAAAAATACATTGAATTTCCTTACTGAGCATACTAAACTCCTTGTGATTCTAAAAATCATCTTGGGGAGGCTCGGGAATCCATAAAATCAAATGTGAATTGATTTTCAAATGATTAATAAGAGTATTAATTTAAAGGAATTAATACGGGAGTTTCTCAAATGAAATAAAAAGGAAATTTAAATATATATTCCCAAGGATAAGATAAAAATAACGGGAAATTATATTACTAATTTCTGAACCGTTACACCTAATGATATACTGATATGAGTGATGTCGAGGGACATACCGATATGTAGTGTTTGCATATCGATATGTGAGGTGGCAGTCATATGGTGAGTTTTAATCATTCAGTGGAATTTGTTTGGTATTCAATACATGTTAAATCAAATGGTGGAATCATATTCACACTCTAGATTTTGTAGAGAGAGGAGTTTTAACGAGAGAGAGAAAATAAAGGTTTAAGGTTGATTTTGGCAAAATCAAGTCAAGGAGAAGATGTTAACATCTAAATTTGTGAGTAATCTATGAAACTATGTATTGAATTGGTGTTTAATTTATGGTTTTATAGGGTTCTATGAGTAATCGTTTGAAAATTATGGAAAGTATGGGTTTTGTGGATTTGATGAAAATAATTAGAATACGTATATATATTGTGGTAGGGTAAATCTGGATTAGCCACGTGGAATATGGATTTAGATACCTTGTGTAGCTATTCAGTGCGGCAGATGCTCCAGGTATATTTATGCATCTAATTAGTTGTTGTTGACCATATATGGCACTGCTGGATAAGGTCAACTTGGCAGAGTTGACATCTAGGCAGTGCGACATGTAGGCAGCTTGGTAATACAGTCTAGATCTACACCGATTTAGCCAGCAGTACGTCCATATGGAGTCCATATGAGGATAAGGTTTGGCCTACTGTGGCTAAACATCTAGATGGCATGGGGGCTTCACCGAGGAACATACGGGCTGGATCGAAGAGGATTTAGCCAGATTGATATTCCCTGAACAATACTTGGACCAGAGCTTAAGTGATAAAGCCCCTTGTGGGCCCAATGGCTATATGGCACTTGGGACTAGGTTAGGCCCTGTTGGCTAGACATCTTGGTAGTGCGGCATGGGTATTAGGGGACTGCAATTGGGATCACGAAGAGTGGGTTAGCCAAGTATGAGAGTGGAATCTCGACTGTGGATAAGGCTAGGCCCATTGCGGCAGCATCGTAGTGCAGGAATAAGTTTAGCTCAGCAATAGCATGGGCAGAGCATTCAGGCATTAGTTAACGAGTAAGAGGTTAGCCAATGCACGTTCCAACTGTTATTAGGCCGAGTATGTACGTTAATAGTACAAGAAGAAGTCCAAACAGTGGGAGGTGAGCAGTCTGATGGATTAATTAGATGGAAGACGAGAAGTCTCCTGTCTACATTCATCCCCCCCTTCTTGATGAGAAGTCAAGAAGTTGGAACGGTGCAATTAATGACGGAAAAAAGAGGTATAAATGCAGACAGTTACTCCTTTCAGATGATATCAACAATTCTAGTAATGAAACTCTGCCTAATTTTACTCTCAACCTTCTACGTTCATTTCCTTTTATTAGTATTGAGTTTTTCTCCAACCGTGACTAACTTAATCATCGGAGGGCCTTCCAAGCCACTTGGATAGGGGGTCATCTAACCCTTTGTGGTTGCAGAAATAGATTGAGAGTAGTTGAAGCAGAAGATAAGGCAGGAGCATAGGAAGGAAAGAGTTACAGCAGCAGACAGGTCGCAAAGTCAAAGTCTACAATAATTTCCTTGCAGGGGTAAGATTTATCCCCGCACAATTGGCGACGTCTATGGGAAACGAGTTTGAAGAAAAGTCACCACCAGTTCGAACAGAGTTTGAAAAAGATGGCAGTAGGAAGAGACAATGAAGTTCAAGAAAATCAGAGGGACACTAGAGTGGACAAAAGGGGCATGGCCAGCCAGCCTGACCCTCCACCGGCACCTAAGAAGTCCAGGAGCCGCCCTCGTTTTCAGAGGTTCCTGTATGGAAGACCAAGTAGGCATGCTGAAAAGGGAAAGGAAGTCAAAGCACCAGATACCAGAAATCTGGAAGATAAAGAGTACGTTGCTATAGAAGACAAAGAGTACTACTCTGACGAAGAAGAAAGCAGGACCCGTTCCCTGGGTTCTCAGTTCAGATCTAGATTGAGGTCCGTCAGGGATGAACACCTAATAGAGATTATTAAAGCCCAGGCCCAAACCATCAGGCGTTTGGAGGGGGAGATGAACCGCCTGGTCCAGCAGCAGAATCCTAAGGTGGTAGTCCAAGTGCCACCAGCAGACAACGTTACAAAGGACCGAGGAGGGCAAACGGTCAGCACCCACCCCAGGGCCATTGGGAACCGGGGAACGGAACCCAACACCCCGGGAAGGGCTCATAGTGTTAACAGGGGAGGAAGGAATCCACCCCCTTCAAAGATGGAGGCAGGTGGTTAGGGATTCCCAACAACCCAGTCAACGTCACAGCTATACCAGAAGTCATATGAATGAGGCAGCTTCGACAAGATTAGTTGCCTCAGTCACATACCTTAGGGAGCAAATCATACGATGTAGGACTCCTGTTCAAGTGCAGCAGAACCAGCAGAACCGAGATGGGGGCAGTCAGGCAGTCCCAGAAGACCTAAATGACTTACGAAAGTGGATCGACGAACGTCTCCGGGGGCAGGGGAACTTCTCAAGAGACGGCAAAACGTGCAGTACATCACGTCACATCCTCTCCTCTATCCAAGGAGATCACCTCTTACAGGATCCCTAGGGGGTTCACCCTTCCAAATTATCTAAAATATGATAGGAAGGTGGATCCCATTACTCATCTGAAGGATTATCAGCAGGCTCTCATCCTCTATGAGGGTGATAACCTCCTGTATTGCAGAATATTTGCCTCAAGCCTGGGGTGCTCTGCATTAACGTGGTATCATAAGCTCTCGTCTTAATCTATAACTTCTTGATAGTAATTAGCCGAGACATTCGTTGGATGCTTCATGACCAGTCGTGCTGCCCCCAAATACTTTGATTCTCTTACGTTGCTGAAAAAGCAATCTAATGAGAATCTCAGAGAGTATGCCAGAAGGTATGTGGAGATGTATAACGATGTCGATGATTGCACTAAGAAGCATGTAGTCTCCATATTTAGGCTAGGGCTCTCTTTTGGTGAGAAACTGAGGGAGTCTCTGACCTTGAACCTTGTTGAGACCTTTCCAGAACTAGGGGTGTAAGAAAAATCGGAAAAACCGAACTGGTCGAAAAAAACGGCCAAAAATCGATTCGGTTTGGTTTTTTATCGAAACGGTTTGGTTTGGTTTTCGTTTAAAAAACCGATCATGTTTCTGTTCGGGTTCGGTTTTAGTGTTAAAAAAACAGATTCTAACCGAACAGAATCGAAATAAAAACAGTTTTCAATTTTATTTTTCCAAAAAACAACTTTAAGTATTCAAAACTATTTTTTTAATTGTTTTGAAAATCTGTTTTCAAATTTGTTTTCTTTAACAAAAATTGAACTTGTTTTTGTTAAAAACTATTTTCAAAAATGGTTTTAAAAAATCGGTTGAAGAAAAAATGTTTACAAAAACTATTTTTTTTAAAAGTGTTTTTAAAAATCTTTTTTCTAACAAAAAATGTTTTCAAAAAAATGTTTTCAAAAACTATTTCAAAAAAAATGTTTTCTAAAAATGTTTTTAAAAATGTTTTTACAAAACAATTATCAAAAGTAGTAAAATGTGACATTTCGTAGGGCCCTATTGTATTTTTCTCCAAAATGAATTGTGAAATACGACTTTTAAAATAAAATTTAAACTTCAAATTCAGCCCAAACTGAAAAAACTGGAAAAAAATGAAAAATGATTTGAAATTAGGAAAACCAAACCGAACCAAACCGAATGGAAATGGTCCGGTTTTGGTTTTGTGTAGACTAAAATTGAATATTTTGGTTCGGTTAGAAAAAATATGAAAATCAGACCGAACCGGACCAATTACACCCCTAACTAGAACTCATGGAGAGGGTGGAGCAGCATGCCAAACTTGAAGAAGAATAGTATAGAGAAGCTGGTTGCACTGTCAACAAACCCCACCGCACTAATATGGTGGAGTCAGAGGAGAAGAAGAGGAAGAGGAAGAAGAAGCCAATAGCTTGGGAAGAATCTCTCGCGGAGAGGGAGACCGTCCCTACCAGTCCTGAGGATGCCCCAACCAGGATTGGAGTCATGCAAGGCAATCAGGACAACTTTCAACGTCCCAATCTTCCATTTGGTTTTTCCTCTGCAGAATGAAGCTTTTTGGAGATAGCCTGCGAAGCAAAGGAGGAACACCAGGAGGAGATGGAGGCATCAGGCTTGAAGTGCAGGTACCATCGGCAGTATGACAACATGACCGAACAGTGTGTGGACATCAAAGAATTTTTGGAGGAGCTGGTGGAGGCTGGTCATTTGAAACAGTACATCGTCCAGGCACCTGCCCGGGGTGATAGACCTAGGCGGGTGGACATGCAAGGTAACTGTTTAGTTGAGGACATGCCTCTTGCTGGCATCATCCACATGATACATGGAGGAGAAGACCATGAGAAACCAGGCAAGGGCCCAGAAGAGAGGAGATGCATCAGAGCAATGTGTACTCTAGCTAGGCCAGAAAAGGCAAAGAGAATAAAATCATGTGGCATCCCAAATCTCATTCTCAGATGCCGACCTGGAGGGGGTCACCTTCCCGCACAGCGACGCTTTGGTGATCACCCTCAACATCAACAGATTTGATACAGAATGGATATTGGTGGATCAAGGCAGCTCTACCGAGATCCTCTATTTCCAGGCATTCAGAAAAATAGGACTGACTCATAAAGACTTGAAAGAAGCAAAGATCCCTTTGGTTGGGTTCACTACGATTCCAGTATGGCCGCTAGGCTTCATTGTTCTTCCCGTCCGAGTTGGGCGGGTTACCAAGGAAGTTGAATTTCTGGTTGTAGATCTTCCATGTGCCTACAACACAATTATTGGCCGCACGTGGATGCATAGAATGGGTGCCATACTATCCATCTACCACCAGGTGATCAAGTTTCCTGGTCCAAAGGGGATAAGGAGCATAAAGGGGAATAAAAAATCATCTAGAAATTGTTTTTTGGCATCAATCAAACACACCCCAAGTGCAAAACAAGTAAAGACAATTGAGTCCCTGATCAACCAGTTCTTGAAGATGTGGGAGTGGAACCCAACACCCATATGGTGGAAAACCTGAGAAAGGTTCCCGTGCACGAGTATGACGAGAATAGGTACTTTTTGCTCAGGGAGGAACTCTCTGAGATGGATGCCTTAGAGTTGGAATGGGTGTAGTGGGAAAATATAGACGTCGCTTGGACTCCGACAGAAATGCCAGAGGTAGAGCCAAGTGCGATATGACACCACCTCAATGTCGATCCATGCCACCGACCAGTCATACAACGTAGAAGAAGAACAGCCACTCATCATGTTGAAGCTGTGCTTGAAGAAGTAGATAGGCTATTGAAAGATAAGGCAATAAGAGAAGTGTACTATCCTGAATGGCTATCTAACACAGTTGTAGTAAAAAATAAAAATGGAACCTGGCGTGTATGTGTAGATTTCACCAGTCTTAATAAAGCTTGCCCAAAAGATAGTTTTCCAATGTCTAAAATTGATCAATTGGTTGACTCCACTGCAGGATACAAGCATATAAGTTTTTTGGATACCTATAGAGGCTACCATCAAATCGTGATGTATGAGCTTGTCGAGGAGAATACTTCATTCATCACTCCACTGGGACTTTACTGTTATAAAGTTATGTCCTTTGGGTTATGGAATGCTGGGGCAACCTATCAAAGATTGGCTACACTCATGTTCTAAGACCTGATTAGAAAGAGCATGGAGGTGTACATAGATGATATGGTGGTTAAGTCCAAAGAATTGGACTCCCACCTTCTCGATCCATGTCAAACATTTGAAGTCCTAAAATAGTACAAGCTTAAGCTCAATGCCTCAAAGTGTGCATTTGGAGTCAGTTCGGGCAAGTTCTTGGGACACCTAGTTACTAGAAGGGGCATCGAGGCAAACCCGGACCAAATCATTGCCTTGCAAACCCTCCAAAATTCGAGAATGACTAAGGAGGTGCAGCGTTTAACAGGGATGGTGGCCGCACTGAATCGCTTCATCATCCTGAGCTCGGATAAGTGCAAGCCATTTTCTAGCTGTTAAAGAAAAGTGCTAAGTATGTGGGGGCAGACTGTGAAGCAGCTTTCCGGAATTTGAAGAAGTATCTTGCCACGCCACCATTAATCGCCACTCCAGATCCAAGAGATATGCTAACAGTGTATCTGGCGGTGTCAGATCATGCTATCAGCGCAGTGCTCATTAAGGAGGTAGCTCGGTAGCAAGTTCTAGTGTACTATGTCAGCAAAATGCTATTGGATGCAGAAACCAGATATCTCCCTTAAGAGAAGCTAATCCTAGCCTTAGTAATGACGTCAAGGAAGCTGCAACATTATTTCCTCGCCCATCCAATCAAAGTGCCCACCACTCACCCAATCGGATCTATTCTAAGAAAGGCAGATCTGTCTGGGATGTTTTGGCAGATTTTTTTGTCGAGTTCTCTCAAAGTCATGTCCTATTGCCAGATCAACAAGATGGAGTAGAGAAGGACTCAACAAATTCTGAGTTAAAGGCTGATGAGCCAGCTACGGAGGAGTTGTGGAAACTCCATGTGGATGGATCAGCCTCCAAAAGAGTTAGTTCTGGAGCAATCGATACGGCTAGCCTTCAAAGCCTCAAATAATGAAGCAAAGTATGAAGCAATACTGGTAGGGTTGAGCAGTGCATGGAGATGCATAGCAAAGAATTTGATGATCCATTGCGACAACCAGTTGGTGGTCAACCAACTCTCTGGTGAATATGCAACCAAGGATGATCGAATGGCATTATATGCCATTGAAGTAAAGAAGAAGTTGTAAGAATTTGACCAAGTCCAGATAGTATAGATCACATCAATAAAGAATAGCCATACAAACGCACTGGCATGTCTCGCTTCCTTAGTGTCTTCAGAGCTCTGCCGCACAGTTTGTGTGGACACCATTCACCAGTCTAGCATCCAAATTCGAGATCAGGAAGAAGTACAAGAGGTAGACATGGGACCGAGCTGGATGGATCTCATAATCCTATACCTCAAGACGAACAAGTTGTTAGACGACAAGGAGGCTCACAAGCTTAGAATCAAAGTAGTCAGATTCTGGCTATCTCCAGACGAAGTGTTATACAGAAAATCCTACACAGGGCCTTACCTCTGGTATGTGCATCCCACACTTGTTCAACAATTCTTGTTCGAGATCCACGAAGGAGTGTGCGGCAGCCATACGGGGGCAATCAATAGCCCATAAAAGCTATATCTTAGGGCTATTGATGGCCCTATATGCAGGAAGATGCCAAAGTGTATGTTAGAAACTGCGAGAAATGTCAGAAGTTCTCCTCTATCATCCATACACCATCAATGGACCTAGCACCACTTACAAGTCCATGGCCTTTTGCTCAGTGGGGCCTAGACATTGTGGGTCCACTGCCGACAGCAGGGGAGCCAAGAAGTACCTGCTAGTGGGCACTGATTACTTTACGAAGTGGATCGAAGTAGAACCGTTGGCAAAGATCACCGAACACAATACAGAGCAATTCGTATAGAGGAATATTATCACTCGCTTTGGGATTCCTTATACCATTGTGTTAGATAATGCCACCCAGTTCTAAGACAAGTTTAAGAGATTCTGTGCGACATACAAGATCAAAAAATTTCATGCCTTAGTCAGCTACCCTCAGAGTAATGGCCAGGTGGAGGCATTGAACAAGACTATGCTAGATAGAATCAAGAAAAGATTGGAGAAAGCCAAAAGAAGGTGGACAGATGAGCTATCACTAGCCCTCTAGGCTTACCGCACTATGCCCAGACGATCCACCAGTGAGACTCCTTATTCACTTGCTTATGGTTCAGAAGCGGTGATACCACTTAAAATTGGGATCCCCACTATCCGGACTGAATTGGTGGAACAGGGGCAATGACCAAGCCTTAGTCGTGCAGCTAGACTTAGCAGAGGAAAAATGGGAAAGGGCCCTAGTCAGACTGGCCTCTTATCAGAGTCAGTTGGCTAAGTTCCACAACCAGAAAGTTATGCCCAGAGAATTTAAAGTAGGAGATCTAGTTCTCAGGAAAGTTCTTGGCAACGCAAAAGATCCTTCAGATGGAAAGCTAGGGCCAAACTGGGAAGGGCCATACAAAGTAATTGGCACAGCTGGCTAGGAATGTGTCAAATTTGAAGAAGTTTTACTAGTGAAAGTTCGTAATGTATTGATGTATCCCAGACAAAATTAATGAATGAAGTGTTTTCCAAAATTGAAGTGTTTGTGTTTTATGCAAGTGTAAAGAATTGCCGGTTTGAATCAAGTCAAAAGATTGAATGAGAAAGCCAAGTCCTGTTTAGCCTTTACTTCCTCATTGGAGGGCAATGGTCCCAAGAAGGGAATGCTTGGAATGGGTTGAGAAGGCCCAGGATGATTGCTCCTAAGCTAAGATCCTTGATGTAATATCCCAAGGCTTCTGAACTCAAAAATTAAGGTTCTTAATTGATCCTAAACTGAAAGCCTTAAAAAGGGATGAAAATCTCAAGATGGTCTAGGTTTGAAATCGGCGAATGGTCCCAAGTAGGGAATGTAGAAAAATGGGTTGAGAAGACCCAGGGCCATTATCCCGAGCTCGGTTCCTTTAGGGGATGAGAAATCCCAAGGTTCTGGTCTCAAAATTGGATGAAAAATCCATAAGGTTCTTTGCAAATCCTAAGCCAAAATCCTTATAAAGGGATGAAAATTCTCAAGAGGGCCTAGGCTTAAAATGGGTGGGGAACCCAAAAGGGTCCAGTTGGATCCTCAATCCTTCATTTCCTTTAGGGGATGAGAAATCCCAAGGCAAACCAAGGTTGAAATGAGTGAGAAACTCAGAGGATTATAGCAATCCTTGGCCAATGAAGCAATTAAGTTTGTCTAAGGCCTAAATAGGGTGGAAAACCCATGTATCCGCGTTGCCACCACTTGTAGGATTTCCAGAAATAGAAGTCATACATTGGCTAACAGTGCGGCGAACAAGAAAAGTCAAGTCAGATAGAGCCAAGCTAAAACCCAAACAAGCAAAAGCAATATATAACAGAAGTATGCATCAAAAAGAAGATAATCCCATTCAGAAGAAAGTAGAAATTCAAAGTTGAGGAAAAGTTAGAAGAAATTACAGAAGTTCCAATCATCTAATAAGGTCAAAGGCAGAGATACCAGCAAACTAGTTGCCTAATATCAATAGTTCAAAATTAGTTACAGACAGATTCATAAATAAAATTGAATAGTTCCGAAGGCATTTGAGGCATCAACTAGAGTATTTTCAGTAGAAGACATTGTGGTAGTAGCTGAAAGTGACTCAAAGACAGGCAAAGCCAAAGATACGTTCTTAGTTGGAGTAGTCAATAGCGAATCACTAGAGGAGGTTGGCAGGATGGCAGTTGCATTAGATGAATGGGGCATGGTGGAGGAGATCTGCCCTTGAGTCCCTGATAGTACGGGAACAATTTCTTCTTCTGTTAGGGACATAGGCTTGAATGACAAGAATATAGAAGATAGTGGAGTCACTGTGCGAAGCGGAGAATCCAATGGCACTCCCATAAAGTCTAATTCTCCTCCCCAATACCTAGAAAAGATTGAATCCTCCAAGCCAGGGAGTGACTCGGTAAATTCCTTCAAGTACTCCTCACTGGTTTCAACAGATCCAGCAACATGCCCTTTTTCTGAGCTTTCTTGATTATTTGGAGATGCCTTTCTTTCAATTCAAACACCTCATTACGAGCTTGCTCTAGGGCAATGGATCACTACTTGTACTTCTTGGCAGCCACCTATAACTTGGCCTGCTGTGTCAGCACATCACCAACCAACTGGGCACTCTTTTCGGTCAACATAGAAATTTTTTCATCCTTCTTAATAATTTGTGTGGCACGTTGGTTGTTCGCGGCTTGTTCACGCTCATACTAAACACGTAGATCAAATAGTTTCTTGTTCAGTACGGCGACACATTGAATGGCCTGCATAATAGTGGAAGAGAATGAGTAAGCAAAAAGTTATGCATATGAAGTTAAGTAAGAGTATGTAAAGGGTTACCTTGAAAGAGCCTGTGCAAGCTGAGGCAAAAAGGTTGATGTCCTCTCGTTGGTCCTCTATTTCTATATCTTTTGGCAGCAGAATTGCTTGGGATAGACCCAAGGCAGTTGGTAGTTTTTCCACCTGGTCAGTCACTTGCACGAAGGTCTCCCCTCCTTTCTTCAGCAGAGGGAGCCATAGAGAAGGATCCAAATTGGTCCTCGGTCGACGTGTTCGTTTAGTCCTTTGCCTCTTGGTTGGAGAAACATCTTCTTTAGCTTCTGAAGGGACCGGAGTCTCAGCATCGATTGGAATCACAGCTACAAGTGGGAGTGCGGCTATGGGTTCAGTGGCAGGAGGAAGAGGCATAGTAACCTGTGTGGACTTGAGCTTGGAAGAGGCAGATTTAGGTATGGTTTTGGTAGCAGTGGTTGGACGGATGCTGGTGCTGGTGGCAACAGCAGCTTCCAGTGCAGCAGTTGGCAGTGCGTCTGAGGGAGCAGTGGTGGCAGCTCAGCAAACTGGCAGAGAGCGGATATGATTATCGACAAGTTGTTTCCAGACTCTATCAAGATTGAATCGGGTCATGTCATCCCCTTGGTTGTTCGGGCTAAGTCTCAGGTCAGGGGGGACATTATGGCTAGAAGCACCAGTTTCAGTGATGACGGCTTTCCCTTTGTCGATTTTAGAACCTAGTACTCTAGTTAGGGTTCTGGTTGGTTAAGGTGGTCTCTAGGCTTCAGGATCTGGGTTGATTACTAAAGCTAGATGTTTTACCCCGCGATAGCCTCGATAATGGGGGACGTACTCAAGAAGGTTGAAAATGGATCTATCTAGGGTAAATCTGCAAGAATTTGTATGGTTTAAGGCACGTTTAACTTCGACAGCCTTATACTCCGGGTTTTTCAAAGATTTTTTGTTGATCTTCTTAGCAGCTGCAAGATGTCACAAGTTTGGAATCAGTAAAATAAGTTATAAAAGGTATTGGAAAGCAGAAAAAGGAAAGTAAGAACTAAAAAGGGAAGGAACTGATAGGGGGATCCGTCATGGCGCGGAAGGGAGCAGTCTTGATCCTCCCCAGTGGCATACTCCCAGTTGCTAGTAATAATGAATAGATCATCGTCGTTACCTTTTCAGTATCAAGGATGTTCAAGACTAGCTTCCCCCTTCCATTCCTACACTTAAAGTACCAAACCCCTTGTTTGGTACTATTTACAGTGTAATGGTATAAAATTTCGTGACTGTTCATCTTGGACTCGGTTATACGGTTCAGGGCTGCAACTCCTATCACAATACGCACCATATTTGTGGACATCTGGGTGGGGATAAGTGCAGAAATTTCGGAAGTGGGGCTCAAGGGGAAATCGGATTCCCGCCTCAAAAATGTCGATTACAGTGATAACTAAAGTGTTGTCATTAGCCTCTTTAGACTTATATCCCCAGAAGCAAGCTCAACAGAAACATCATCCGGGATGCTGAAGTATTCCCAGAATCCAGCCATCTTCTGGGAATCATTCACTATAACCCGAAAGATTCCCATAGTTTGAAGAAAGTTAAGTTTGGAAGAAGAGAGAAAAGAGGTTATAATGGTTTACTTACTGAAGTAGAGAAAGGTGTCCCAAAAAACTGGGCCTAGGGTTTGAAGTTGGTATTTAAAGTGAGAGGTGTGCTGGAGGGAATGGTTGGAAGTTAAGTTTTGATTTGACACTTTGTCCACTAATTTTTGAGTAAATCAAGAATTACACCTCGATTTGCGTATAATCGGTGCAAACTGCTCAGAAGGGTCCCACCACATTTATTGAGGCAATAATTACTATCGATAATAAATTATTGGCGGTTACAATTCTGGGTTATCTGTAATGATGTCGTTCATAGCAGTCCGGGGATCTTTGCCTACTCCTGCAGTGCAGCTGAAGCAGTCAAAGTTGGGGGCAATTGTGGTGGGGTAAATCTGGATTAACCACATGACATGTGGATTCAGATACCTAGCGCAGCTATTCAGTGCGGCAGATGCTCCAAGTATATTTATACATCTAATAAGTTGTTGTTGACTATATATGGCACTACGGGATAAGGTCAACTCGGTAGAGTTGACATCTAGACAGTGCGACATGTAGACAGCTCGGTAATACAGTCTAGATCCACCCCAATTTAGCCAGCAGTACGTCTATAGGGAATCCATGTGAGGATAAGGTTTGGCCTACTATGGCTAAACATCTAGATGACCGAGGAACATACGGGCTGGATCGAAGAGGATTTAGCCAGATTGATATTCCTTGAACAATACTTGGACCAGAGCTTAAGTGATAAAGCCCATTGTGGGCCCAATAACCATATAGAACTTGGGATTAGGTTAGGCCCTGTTGGCTAGACATCTTGGTAGTGCGGCATGGGTATTAGGAGATTGCAATTGGGATCATGGAGAGTTGGTTAGCCAAGTATGAGAGTGGAATCTTGACTGTGGATAAGGCTAGGCCCATTGCGGCAGCATCGCAGTGCGGGAATAAGTTCAGCTCAGCAATAGCATGGGCGGAGCATTTAGGCATTGGTTAACGAGTAAGAGGTTAGCCAATGCACGTTTCAACTATTATTAGGCCGAGTATGTACATTAATAGTACAAGAAGAAGTCCAAATGGTGGGAGGTGAGCAGTCCGATGGATTAATTAGATGAGAGACGAGAAGTCTCCTATCTACATTCATCCCCTCTTCTTGATGAGAAGTCAAGAAGTTGGAACAGTGCAATTAATGATGGAAAAAAGAGGTATAAAGGCAGACAGTTACATCGTTCAGAGGGGATTAGCAATTCTAGTAACAAAACTCTACCCAAATTTACTCTCAACCTCATGCGTTCATTTCCTTTGATTAGGATTGAGTTTTCTCCAACCGTGACTAACTTAATCATCAGAGGGCCTTCCAAGCCACTTGGATAGGGGGTCATCTAACCCTTGTGGTTGCAGAAATAGATTGAGAGTAGTTGAAGCAGAAGATAAGGCAGAAGCATAGGAAGGAAAGAGTTACAGTAGTAGACAAGTCGCAAAGTCAAAGTCTACAGTAGTATCCTTGCAGGGGTAAGATTTATCCCCACACATATATGTTTGAATTTTGAGTTGATTATATATGTTTCCAAGTGGTAAATCGTGAAAATCAACCAATTGTTGATTTAGAAACCATGGAATTGATAAGAGGACAAAGAAGACGATGTTTTGCAAAATTTGGTTTTTGTTGAAATTCATCCACATAACGATATATATAAATATTATATACCG
>NMUG010004174.1:0-14086 GCA_002855965.1 Monotropa hypopitys | reverse complement strand
TTAAGTCCAGTCCAGCTGCAGTATTGTGGTGTTGTTAGTGTTGTAGTGGTAATCACACCCCCAACTAGGAATTTGCTAGTCCCTAGAAAGTTGGTATATCAAGAAACCTATGATCATGCCTAAATCATTCAGCAAACACTTATCAAGCAACAATTCATTCCAGCCTTTGAAATAAGTTCCTTGGGAAAAGTTTTCTACCAAGCATAGAGAAAATAAACCCCAGACTACCCAAGCAAGCCTTGTAGACCACTCCATAGCCTTGATCCAAACCTCTCCAAGTGGTTCACTCACAATAAAACTCTCAACTTGTTCTAGGTATCAGAATCCCTTCCCAGAATGAATCAGTACATGAATCTTAACAAGTGGTAAAATTAGCAAGAAAAATATATACGAAATGCCACTAGCCACAAGTGCCCTGTGTTAAATAAAACCTTTCAAGATCATTCAGGACTTTTGAGCTTGTAATGTAAAGAGGAAAGGGTATTTGTGTGGAAACACTGTTAATGAGTATTGGTTATCTATCCTAAGTGTTTCTACAATCACACAAGTATAGCATTACCAAAGAAAACAACTCAGAAACAAAAAGCATGTCCATTCATTTTTTTCGAAAACTTCCCAGAATTTTTTACAGATGACAACTACCAGAATTTATACTAAAACAAAAACAAGAACAAGTCTAAGTTCTTCATTACTCCACAGAAATCTAAATCAGGTTTGGCTAGGTCTGGGTTGTGTGGATAGGTTAACAGGGGTGAAAAGGTTGACTGGAATTTCTTCCACATCAGGATCCTTGGCCTTTTGGAACATTGAAGTGCTTGGGGCAGGTCCACCCCTAGCCCACTTGATCATTCCCAACTGGCTCATCAACAACATTTGCTCCCTCTTGGAAAATTGTTTCAACTCCTCAATCACCCATTTGCCACCTTTTTCCATTTTATCCTGTGCTTTTTCAACAAATGTCAGTCTCCTCATTGCATCCCCCTGAGTTTGCTGCAAGTATGCAACCCTATTTTAATTATCTTTCTGCCCTTGTCTTATTTCCTCTATTTGTTTCTCCTGTTCTTTTTTATTCTCCTCCAAATTTTTCAATCTCTCAGCATTATTCATCACCATTTGCAAAATTAGGTCAGATTTCCTCTTTTCTTCCAACTGATTTTCAATCAAAGTATTCATCAAATCTTTCAACTCAAATAATTCTTGACTGCTTTGAATTGGCTGCCTTGGAAAAACTTGCACAGATGGTGATGCTTGAGTTGAGGCTGATTCAGTTTGTGGTTGAAATTGAATTTCTAGTTGCACCTCAGTCTCAGTCAAATTCACCCTTTGTTCATCATTTTCATTACTCTCATTCCCATCATCTTCAACCTTTGGTCTTTGGGGACCCATTCTGTTGATGGTACTGGCTGTCAAGGGTCCAAAAGTTGGTCTCTCCCACCTATCCTTAGGTCCCAACTTCAGACTTGCTTCTTCACAAAATTTAGTGATCATATAAGGATAGGGCAAGCCACTTTTTAAGCTTGCATGAGATTTAAATTCCTTGATCACTGTGTACATTATCTCAGGGATATCTACCTTCTTTTCTCTAACCAGCTCATACATTAATTGGATCTCCTCCAGAGTTGGAGATTTCTCAGACCCTTAGGTCTAATATTCAGGTGAAGAACTTTATTCATCATAGCAATCACTTCTCTAAACATCCCCTGCTTGAAAACTCCTTTCCCTTTATTAAAAACTTCCAATCCTTCCTTTGAGCACACTTTCACAGCCAAAGCTTTCCCCTCCACACTTTTATACCCCTGTTTTGGGTACTCCACCTCATCAGGGCTTAGCTTAGGACACTTCAAAAATTGGGCAACTCTTTCAGCTGTTACAATGATGAGTTTTCCCTTCACCTTCCCACTCACCCTATTTTCCTTTTCCTTAACCTCAAGGGTAGTGTAAAACTCTTGAACCCAGGACAAAACAAAAACAGGAATGTCCTCAAACCAGGTTTGTATCCCTAACTTTTGCAAGGGTTCAGTCAAAATCATCATGGAAAAATCAGTTGCTGACAGTACAATCTCTCTCTCACAAGTCACAGGTCTGGACTCAACACTTGCCTTCCAATTAAAATTATTTAATGTTCTCTTACCCCCACCTTCTCCATCTTTAAGGGAGGTTGTGTTGCCAGAACTTCCTCTTGGGTAGGTCCAGAGCTTGGCTCAATGGAAGTGTTGGGGTTTCCAGGTTCAGGGTGTACAACTGCCCTTTCAGGGTTAGTGGAAATATTAGAGATGGTAGGTTCATTTGTGGTTGTGGGTATTTCAGACTCAGTGGTTGTTGTGAGAATTCGAGGTTCAATGGTGACAGCTGAGGTGTTTAGTTCATTTGGTGGTTGGGTATGAGGTGGTTTTGGGTTAGAAGTAGAATTATCCCCAACATGCATCTTAGAATGTGTTTTCTTTCTTAGTTGCTGTTTGGGTCTAGGCTGTGACTTTAGGGTTTCAGCATTTGGTTCAGGGTTAACTTGTTGGTCAGGAAGATTTTTGGTTTGTTTGAATTTTTAGATCTAGTTGTAGATTTCTTCCAGGGTTCATCGTGTTCAGGGCAGTGTACTTTTGGTTTATGTTTCTTCTTGGGTGGGAGGTTTTCAATAGAATTTCTCTTTTCTGGGCTTTTATCAAAGGGGGATTCAGGGGGGTGTTCCTCAGTGATTTGTTCCAAGTCTTGCAACACATCCCTGATTATCTTTTTAGATTCAAGATTTTGAGAGTTTAAATTCTCAGCTGAAGGTTCAATCATTGAGGCTTCAGCCACTTGTTCAGTGGGTTGATCCTCAGCGGCTAGATCAATTCCAACACCTTGGGAAGCCCTCTCCCCTCCTCGTTTTCGTTTACATGTTTTCCCAATATATTTATTAACAGGAGTTTGATCACCCCCCATCTCCATGATCAATTCAATTCCCAGAACACACAAAAAAATCAAATCTGAGCCTTAGGACAGAAAAAAAGATACCTGAGATTCCAAAATCCGCGCAGAGTTTACTTCGCTTGTGGCAATTTACAGTCCCCACAAGTTCGACTCACACCTTTGATCCTTCCTTAAGCTTCAATTTCCTCAAATTGTTGGTCTCTTGGTGGTGTATTTTTTGAAGAACTTCAATCGCCCCAAGTTTCTCTCGCTCGGACTCCTGCTTTGAATGACCAGGAGTTAGGGCTTAGAAAGGAGGCCAGTATATATAGGAGATCTGAACTACAAGGAGTTCATACTTGTACTACCGGGAGTTGGCTCACAATTAGTTTATGCACAAAAATTTTCAACAACAGCACTTCACACTCCCGGTAGTTGGAATTTGCATCACCGGGAGTTTGAAACCTTTTCACCAACTTTCCCCACTAACATCTGGACTCCCGGTAATTGATAATACATTCTACCAGGAGTTTGAGCCTCGGTTTGTAGCTCTGGACACATTTCTTCAATAGGAAATCCAACTACCGGCAGTTTAGCCTTGCTATACCGGAAGTTTGGTCATCACAGGGCCTCTACACACCACTTCTCAATTACTGCAGCTCACATTCTCGGTCATTCAGCTCTGTACTACCGGTCATTGGGATATTGTATTCTCCTGGTTCCATCCAAGTAGGGTGTACTCCCAAGAGTTCAAAGAACAACTTCAGGAGTTGGTCCGGGAACAGGGAAGGGTTTGGCTCGGGCTACTGGAACTTTGGGTAGACTTCTAGGAGTTCAGGAGAACTTATTTCTGTTCTTTTGACTCACTGACCATCAATTTTTCTTTTTGGTCTTGCTCACTTTCCCCACCCTTCAACAAATATTTGACACCAAAGGTTCCCTAGGTTTTCAGAAAGAAAAGAAAACAAGAAAGGCTCAAAGTAGCGCCAAATGATGACAAGATTTCTAGGTTCATTGTTCAAAGAATGCCGTGAATCATTTCCCAAAAGTTTTTACACCAAGGCACTTAGTTAGCTAGCATGCATGGATGATGAAACCCAACAACTGAAAGATAGGCTCAATGAGAGTAATCATGTGGTTTAAATGATCTCCACTTGACGAGTTTGGCCACTTTTAACTCACCTAGATTAAAATCTAAGGTTCATTACTCAATCAAGTAGAAAACAAATACCAAAGAACTCACCCTCGCAACCACTTAAATGCTAACTATCTTAGTGTCGAAAGAATGATTTGGGCATGATCCCAAATTCTCTAAGTACGCTTCCAAGTAAATGACAGCAAATCCCTATTATTTCCCTCATTTTTTTATTATTTTGACCATACTTTCTTCCATACCCCCTTAAGAGACAAGAGGTAGGCGGCTATGCTAGACCATCCGAGTCATAAACTAAAAAAATTATTTTCTGCAAAAACAACAATAACCAAGAAAACTAGGCTATGCAATATGCCTCACCCCCCAACTTATCGTGAGCATTGTCCCTAATACTTACTTGACGGACGCAAGGTCAAGCATAGGAACACCTAAGTACCAACACCCAATGTATCATTTACGACAAGAATATATTGCACGGGTATGCTTCGTAATCCATACGCCAACAAATATGCTAAGGATGTGCCAAGGACACGCCAATACGTCAAAGGACACGCTGATACGCCAAAGGACACGCCGAAATGCCAAAGGATACACCGATACGCCAAAGGACACGCGTCATCGCACCTACACCCACGATTACCCGCATGCACTATGATGATTATTCACACACACAACACCACACACACACATCCTATAGTGATAACCGTATGACATTGTTGATTCGCTTTGAGATGCCCCAGTCGATAGCTCTTCTCAAACCAATTCACGCATGTCAAATATATATCACATAACCACAAAAAAATATCCACACACGCCAAAATACATATATGCTAGCCCAATCAACATGGCATAACATCATACTCACACCAAGTCTATACACAAAAAAATGCATTCGTACCCAACTCCCCACGATTCGAGAAATCCGTGATCGTTTGAACTACAACTCTTTCACAACGATTGAAGCAACAATCGATCAATATCAACTCGCGATAGATGAGAAATTCGTAGGAGTCGAGACTTCTTATTCCGGGATGAATTCTACAATAACAACAAATCACCGACCATCGAATCAAGGGTGAAGCACAAAAAAGACAACCAACAAATACTCAAGTTTCCCGAGAAACAACTTTTCTAGGAAAATGAAATGGAGGGGAAACCATAAGATATCCCTCAACTACCATTGGATGTTCAATAATGCATTACAAGGGTGATTCCACAATTCACAATATGGTTGAGATGAAACGAAATCAAAAGAACAACTCTATACAAAAGAGTGAGATTAAACAAAAGGGTAACTATAAGAACACCACAAGGGATTTGCCACGGCCCACCGGATATGCATATCTTTGGCCCACGAACTTCTTGCCGAAGATCATCGCAACACTTCACGCCAAGACATAACGAAAGAAAGGGAAGAATTCCTATTCCTCTAAGGCTTCGCAATAAAACAAACCACTAGCCTTTAACCAAAGGTGCAACATCGAGAGAGATAAACACACGAACACGAATTTTCTCGAACAAGGGAAATTTCTATGGAAATTTGAAATGACATAACATCACCACAAGTCGCCCAACTGAAAGGCCAAAAAGAGACAATAAATCAAGTGGGTGACTTACAACATGGAAAACAACTCAAAGATGGTATCACAAGGAACAAAAGAAATTCTATAATACACATCCAACTAGAAGTAGCTCAAAGAAACACCATCAAGGAGGGTTCAATAGGTTTTACATATACATTCACAATATACACCTCAATGATGCCATCAGAGAGTCAACAAATTCTTCAATGGATCAAGGAGGAAGTACAACAAGCAGCAAGTGCAAGAAGGGTTTCAATTTAATCCCAAGGAATGTCAATAAGAGGATCACTAGATCATAATTCTAAAATCCCACAACAACTGGTCGATAGGAGGAAACAACTGAATTTAACCTTCTACGCTTATAATTCCCCGAGTTAATCATTTCGGATGCACGACGAAACAAGATTTGGATTTTGGAAATAGATTGGGAGACAGTCATGCCATCTAAAACCAACGACTTAAACTACAACATCAACTTCGCAAAGAAGAAATTTGGAAAGCAATGGTCACATGAGGTAGTTTCAAGAACGTCCTAAGACATGCCATCCGAAGGAATATTTTAGGAAGATGGCCCGCATCGCATCGGAACCCTATAGGATCATCGAACGAAGAGAATTACGAAGATGATCATGGCACACACGCACAAATCCATAAATCAACTAGACTCCAAATAAACAATCAGTCTAAGGCCAACAGACGTTCATCAGATATAGAACCCCAAATGGTCAAAATGACCACTTCTACTACAAGATAGGGAATTAGACGAGAGTAAAAGCGCCGAGAATCGCACCTAAAGCCCATGACGAACACGATACAATCTCAAAACATCGACTTAGACTCAATGCTATCCAAACTAAATCGATCCATAAGAGATTGTGATCAACGATTCATACCCCTTAAAGAGAATTATTCAAAAATCTTGGCAACATCTCAAGACTTTCTATAAGACGAGGGGAAGAACTCAACTCGAAGAGGCCAACATGCCTAACCTTTCTATAGCTAGACTAGAATCGATACTCTAGAATAAGATAATACTTGAAATTCCAGGGCTAAGAGGACCCAAGCGGATGCATCCAATACCACTAAGGTCAAAGTCACCAAGGACTTAGCATGACATGCCGTCACGATCAAGATTTCACCTCCCGAGCACATGGGCAGGGAAATAGCCACAACAGGAGTCCCGAATACCTCCAGGGATTTCCATTCTAACATTGACCACCAAGTCTACCCTACTAACATAAGGGAGTCTAAGACTAGACATGAGTCGATGAAGGTGCATCAAAATGCAAGGAACGAAGAAAGAAGGACATACAACTAATGTGCGACAACTATCTTGCCACATCGGAACGACGCTCAACTTCCAAAAAACAGGGAGGAGTCAACAACCCAAAAAGGAGAACAATACCCAAGAATAGAATACAAGGGAGTGCACCATATACACGAGCAACAGAGGTTCATGGAATACGCATGAAGAACCCAAAGAGACTAAGCGTCTCCCCATGGTTCTAAGGTATTCGAACCGGAAGCTCTGATACCAATTGTAACGGCCCGAGATTTTCAAACCATTTTTTTAAAAACATTTTAAATAGCAAGAAAAGATAAACAGGCGTTAACTATTGTTATTTGAGCACAACTAGTCGAAGTAGTCATTATACATCATGCGGTACAATAAAGAAACTACAAAAGAAATACAGAGTGCGCAAGACTAAATACATCAACTAACTGTAGCAACTACGAAAAAGGTACAGAGAGAAGAAGAAGAAAAGGTATAACAGCTAGCTACTATGATTGAAACAAAAGTACAAAGAAAACCGGTACAAGGTAGACTAAGGCGGCAAGCTCCCAAGGATTCAGCAGCATACCAAACCCCAAGTCCGCAGTCACAACAAGCCCTGCAAAGAGGTCCTGCAAACAAGTCCTAGAAAAAGGACAGAAAGGAGGGTATGAGCAAACAACAGCTCAGTAAGAAAACCCTAACTACTACCAAGCATGCACCTGCGGGTGCATGCCTAAGTGTCCACACGCAAATGAAAATAAAGGAGAAAGGAAACCCAACTCAAGTAAAGGTGCAACACAATCTCAAGTCAAACCCAAACACACGTAAGCTAAGTAAGACTTCAACTTCTCAACGTAACAAGGTGTGACCCAACACGACTAACAGTAAGTTACAACCCAATAAACCAATAATTGTGTTAAAGTAGGACAAACATTTTCAAAACTAATCTAAGGTAGTCCAAAAAACCACCACAACCAAAACCACAATGGGATCACTTAGATTGGGACAACCACCAATTGAACCAAGGTAGCCCAAGAAGCCACAACGACACAACCTCAAGCCAGTCAACCACCAAACCACCAAATTACCAAGAATATTGTTGTGGATTCGATTCCCATTTAATTTTGGAACATATTAGAGTTTGAGGTAGATTTTCCATTATTCATCAATCACTTACATATTGTCTCTGTATGACAAATCATAGGAGCCCAAACCATCCTTTCTAACAATACCCACCTCGTCGACTAGGTGGGTCATGTACTTGGAGGTCACACTAGTCTGGTATACAATATTCCTACAATCCCCAGGCAAGGGGTCCCACTTACTTTATGACAGCAAGGGGCTATGTAACAAGACACCGCAAACGCTGTCCCTACCGGTCTTCCCCCTTGGCGACACAAAGGAGTCACACAGGACATCAAACGAACCTGAATCTGGCACTTCCCACTTGGTGGCTCAAGGGGTGGTCTTGGGTATCACACACACAATTATATCAAGGGTACCAACAAAAATAACATGTGGACATCACTAGCCCAATTGCTCCGCAATGTCTACTAAGGGAACTATATCGGTGCCCAATTGCCCTCCGATAACCCACGAGTATTGGTGTCCAATTGCCCTCCAATACGTTGTGTGGTATTTCAATTCCCAATGGTGCCCTTATATGCGATTAAATCATCTCCTCACATGATCTTTAGTTCTTAAATTAGATGGCATCGAAATGATGGATTCAAGATAGTGAAAGGGTGGTCCTCGTGGGATCCATCCCTCATGTTTGACATGCATTGAGTATGTTGGGTACATTGTCAAGCTTTTTAAATTACAAAACCTCCTTGAATACATCAAGGGCATACCAACCAAAGCCAACAATGTCGTCAACAATTTGACAACACCAAAAAAGGACCGCTAGGTGACAACACCAACATTCAAGGGGATACAAATAACCCCATTTCATTCCAAAACCCCACATAGGAATTTTATCGAACACTTAGTGCCCAATTAATTCCAATGGGTCTACAATGATGTTTGAGACTCAATTCCACCAATCGATCACACTACTTATTCATACAAAATAATCCATGACCATAATTTTACCAAAAAGTGACATATGACTCTAAGGGGAATTTTGTCAAATACTTGGTGGCCACAACCTCTAATACCTCAAATCCATGCCACCAAGCACCACAACACACCCAAATCATCACCAATAAATTTTTACAATATGTCTAGACTAACCCTAGGCTACCATATACAAAATTCAACCCAAGACTACAAGGTATACCACCTATATACACACACACATACACACAAGGGAGTAGAAAGAGAGTTACCTACCGGAAAACCACCGGAACACTCCAAGCCACGAAATCCCTAGGTGAGGGATCCTTCACAAGGCCACAATCCGAGACCATGGGTGTGTAGCCCTCGTCACACTCGTCGTCGTTTGTGAAGGCGATTTCTCCGGAAACTTGACGAATTTGGAGAGATCTTGGGGGAAAGAGAGGTTTGGGAGAGAGAGAGAGAGGGTTTCGGATGGGAGGAAGGAAGAGAGAGAGAGAGGGGCTGAAATGAGGGATTTCAGGGTCCAAATGTGGTTAAAACACATGTATATGGCACTGTGAAATTACCAAAAAACCCTTAAAAATAATTCGTGCAGGGCCTGTTATCGATAACCCGTCACACTGGTTATCAATAACTGAGCTCGTGGGAACCACAAGGGGCTCTCTAAACAGCCGGTTATCGATAACATGAAGAGTCTGTTATCGATAACCACACACACAACTGGTTATCGATAACAGGAATAGTCTATTATCGATAACCACACGCGCAGGAATTTCTATGGGGCTCCATAGACATCCGGTTATTGATAACATGAAGGGTCTGTTATCGATAACCAACTTCTTGGGTATTTGCATGGGCCAGTTGGGTTATCGATAACCCGAAATCCTTGGTTATCGATAACCAAACTCGCTGAAGAAAAGGGAAAACTGCTGCGAGGTAAATCGGACCTAACGTTTTCGTCCGACCTCCGATTGAGACGATTCAAATTGTGTTTGAATTCTAATGAAATTCTCTACAACGTTCATGAATACCGAATTTCCATGTTTAGAAAATATCTGGGTCGTAATGGGCTTCGAAAGCCCTTGGCACATTGTCGGACGACCCAAAAATTATACAAACTCAACATCAGAGATCCTCACCACTCCGAACCGCTATACTATCACATATCGAACCCCAACCTTCATATTTTATCATTAAAACTCATTTCTTAATAAATAAAATCTCTTATTTATTATTATTTATATAAAAACATATTTTCTTTTTAACAAAATGTTTTATAAATTTCTGAACCGTTACAAACATATTTAGCTTGGGCAGGTGAAGAGGCAAGTGGATTTGTGGCATTAAGGGTGCACACTTAATAAAAGGCATCTTTGAGTGTGTTTTTCATACTTTTATTTTAGTACGGATTTTTTTGTGAATATAGAAATGTAACTAAAGAGTTGAGCCTAATAGTCGTGTTTTTAGCAATGTAAGTCATTGGTAAACACATCAAATCTCCCTGATGATGAGCTTATTATTGATATATGTAGTTATACTTTATTTAGGTGCACATATGGATGTTGATAGTAGATTTATATTGAGAACTATATGATTTACAAACTCCTGTGATTCTTTTTTGGATGAACATATTTGAGAGATGTTGGAGATGTCCACTACCAGTCTTGGGTTTTCTGTTATAGTAGAGCACTTGATGCCGTAGTGATAGTTTTACGTTTTGATGTAGTTTTAGTTTTTGTACATTATTTGTACTTTGGATCAGGACAAGTTAAACTCTTGTAAATTATGATAACAATGATTTTGTTATAATCTTTTAATGTGTTGTAATTTTAATAAAAAAATCCTCTGCTGTGAGTTGTCATTTATTGATGTTGTTTATTGTTTAAATTATTTGTTGAAAAGAATAAGTAAATGATCATGATAATGGAATGGATGATGAAATATAAAAAGAATTTCATTTATGTCATTGATTAGTGATTGTAACTATGACAAATCATGTGTGAATGTTGTGTTACCCATTTCATACTAACTCCTAAGAGTGATGTATCAGCATGGGACACGACAACTTCATATTGGAGTTAGAGATTTCTAGTTTCTGATAAGTGAGATGGGGATGGGATGGTAGTGGACATGGGAGTTATGTGTAAGTTATGTTATGGGTGTAACATAAGGAATACATGTGATACACTATCATTAATATGTGTTTTTCATATAGCCCATCATGTTTTCAAATAAGGTTTAACAATGGAAATGGATAACGAGGATCAATCGAGGGAAACAATTCCTCTAAGAGATACAAAAATTGGGGATCTTCACAACCAAATGGTGTGAGTGAGATGAAACAGTTATTGGAAGCAATGTCCAAGGACAGATAATAATATGCATCATATTTTTAGTGGCAACCCCAATAGAGTTTGGGTTCTAGGACAACAACATCATTATTGGAGCGGTTCAAAAAGCAATTGCTAACTAATTTTGAGGGTACTACAAATCAAAAAGTGAAAGATGATTGGTTGAAGGTAGTAACTAGAGTATTGGAAGCAATGGGAGTGGAAGATACACTATGGGTAACCCTAACTATATCCAGTTTGAAAGGAAGTGCGAGAAACTAGTGGGAGGCAACAAATAGGTAGTTAACTATACCTATAGTGGGGGTTTCATATAATACCACATGTGATTATGTGGGATAGATTTGTAATTTTTTTTTGAGGATCAGTACTGTCCTATGAGTTATAGATATGTGTAGGAAACTGCATTTACACAATTAGAATATGGGACTATGTTAGTGGATGATTACGAGACTAGGTTTGCTGAGTTTTCCAGATATGCACTTAATATGGTGGATACTCAAGAAAAGAAATGTCGATGATTCCGTAAAGGGTTGAATGTGGAGGTGAAAATAGACTAATACTGTTTTGGGAAAGCGATTATGCAGACTTGATTAACATGTTGGGAAAATTTGCAAGAATGTGCAAGACTATAGGTATAGTCGAGAAAGTTGGAAGAAGAACCGATTTGATGCAAGTTCAACAGGGAGGTTTGGAAGTGTTCAAAGAAGTGGGGAACAACCGCAACAACAAAGTAAATGTGGGATGCAACAAGGCAGATCTATAGGATGGTGTAGGGGAAACTGGGGCAAAGCACGAGTGGACAGGTAGTGTCTCGTGGATAGGGTGTGATGATACAATGTTATAGATGTGGAGAGACTAATCATATTGTATGAGTCTACCCGGAGAAGGGACCACTTTTTAGATGCTTTAATTATAATAAAATTGGACATATGGTAGCTCAATGTACAAAATCAAAATCTACTACATTATCTTTCTGCTATAAGTGTATTAGAAGGAAAGGGGAATGGCATTGAAACATCTACAATAGTAGGCTAGATATTTGCTATGACATGTCAGGGAGCACCGGCACCACCAGACGTGGTGTCAGGTACTATCAAGATCTTTGATAGTTATGCTAGATCGGTCCCTCTTATGATTTTTTGCATTTTTCAGTCTCATTAAGGGCAATTTGGGAATCTTAGGTGGAGAGTATATATACTCTTGTGTAATACAAAAAAATGGTGAACCCCACCAATGAGTGCCCCCACTGCCAGCCCCCTTTGGATGGCGAAGGATGGTAATTCACGAGTCGCCCAATTGTTTCTAGTGAATGACTTTGCCTGTACACTAAGTGACCCCCAGAAGGAAGAATCTAGACTAATACTTCGAATCTAGTGAGATTCGAACTGACTACATAGAGGCCACAAAGCAAGACTGGCTTTAACTAGTCATGCCCCCGTGGGGGTTACTCTTGTGTAACACAATTTTGAAGTTTTTGTTCATAGTTTGTATTCATTTTATGTTTTATGATTAAGGTTTGGGGTAGAGAGCTTCTCTCTACCTCCCTTCTTCTTCTCTCTTATTTTTGAGGTACATCCATGGAGTTTTAGAAGATTTGTCCTTCATTGACGTTGTAAGGCTCTCCTCCCTCTCTCTATCTAAGTACTTTATTTTATGTATTGTGTTTAATGAAATTCGTTTTTCATTTTTTATGTTGTGTTTTTCTTGTGTTTCTTTTGATTTTTATGTTATAGTAGGTTGTATGGAGGGCTAGCCTCACTGGTTTGGTCATGAGGCGACTAACACCCTAAGACATAGGCTTGTGTTAGATTTCTCCATATATATGTTTGAATGATGTGGTTTGGATGGGCTTAGTTCATGTCCTAGGACCTTAACACAGTGATGTTAATTATCTTGATCGAATGTTGTAATTAATTTGGTACATGCAATGTTTGGTGCGATGTCCCGCTAAATGTGCGATAAAAATATCCCAATGAACGAATTCTCCTAGAAATCACTTATCTTTAGCGATAATTGAGGTCTTGAGGTTGTATAGGAGTTAAAAGTATGTGGTTCGTTAATTTAAGTCTAAATCAAGGGTTGTTAACCTCCTTGATGAGTTGTAAATAATAAACCTTGGCACGACACATGCTTGTAGTTATGTCACCCTAGGTATTCGATAAAATGTCCAATAGAACCGAATTCTAGCTCCCGCACAATCTCTTGACCCATAAAGTGTGCTTAATAGCCAAATATTCTGTGTGAGTTCCTAAGTCATGATCCCTCACTCGTGTTGTCATAGAGAAGTCTAGCATATCATAGTTTGAGTGTTAGGAAGTCCTAGACCATTCCTATTAGTTAACTTAGTTTAATTTCTCCTTTTCTTATGTTATAGTTTCCTAATTTTAAAATAAAAAACTAATTCAAGTGTATCATTATTCCGTCTCTATCACAAATCAAAACCTTTCTATCAAGCAAATTTCTTGATTCTATCAATTCCCCTTGGCTTGATCTCGTACTTACCACCTTGCTATGTGTTATTTCCATATATTATGAAGTTCTAATGTGACCGCCAAACCGTTTATAGTAAATCACAATGACACGGGTTAGGCGTTTGTCAACTTATATTATGGATGATTTTAATCGTTAAAATTGTTATGTATTATAGACGATCTCAACCGTCTATTACTTCCATTTAACGATCACGAATGTCTTGGATATAAAGAACTCAAAATTATTATATAGATGTTCAAATACAATGTTAATTTAATTATATTAACCACAAAAGTTGATT
>NMUG010004173.1:0-14087 GCA_002855965.1 Monotropa hypopitys | reverse complement strand
GAGTTGAGTTATATATATATATATATATATAAGAGATGTGTTGTGTGAGTAAAGAAAAGGTGATTTCATAAAAGGAAATAATTTTGGAAAAGGGTGTGTGAGTGTGATTTTAAAAGAGTTGGTGATCCTTAGCTATTTTTGCTTCTTTTCTTTATGCTTTTCATTTTAGTATTCACCAGCCGTTGTCGCTGATGCACGCTTGTGCTTTTCTTTTTAGGTGTTTGGAGCTAGAGTCCACAGTCTGGTCCAACTGTTGTGTCGTGGTGGTGGTTAGAGTTGTGTAGAAGAGTTGAGTCTTTTATTTATTTCTTTATTTGAGAGGATGTTTAGCTCTCACCTTGAGTCTGCTTTCAATTTATCGAGTTGTAGTAGTTGTTCAGTGATGTTGTAGTAGAGTTATATTGGCCTTGAGCCCAGTTGAGTTGTTCAGTTGTGTTGAGTGGAGTTCTATCGGTCATGTTGACCAGAGAGTTGTTTTTATTTCTTGAGTCTGTATTGGAGTCTGTATCATCTAAGTATTATAATCAAATCAGTGGGGTTTTTATTTTCAGTTGTCGTGTAGTGGTTTATATTTTGTAGATGCTTTGCTACGTGTCATCTCTTAATAGCTGGCTTTACAGTTATCAGGGATGGGGCATGACAGTTATCCTTAGACTTTACATAGTCAAGAGTGACAAAACCATGTGAGAGTAGTTGTCTAATGGAATTATGTCGATGATGGATATGTCGTGACTTTCCATTGTACATATTACTCTGTGCCCTCGTAATAGCTGATTGACTATCACAATGTATGCAAATTACAAGCACAAGTTTTGACCATTTAAGAATATCTTCAAGGATTTGGCGAAGCCATTCTGCTTCTTCAGTTGCCTTGTCTAGAGCAATGAATTCCGATTCCATTGTCGACCTTGCGATGCAGGTTTGATTTGAAGATTTTCATGATACTGCTGCACCACCAAAAATGAAAACATATCCACTTATGGATTTAGAGTCTTTCGTATCTGATATCCAATTTTCATCAGCGTACCCTTTAAGTACTGCTAGATACCTGGTGTAGTGCAGTCCCCAATCATGAGTGTACCTTAGATAATGTAACACTCTGGTTATAACCTTCCAGTGATTAACACCTGGATTACTCGTGTAGCAACTTAATCGACTAACATAGTAAACTATGTCTGGCTGTGTACAGGTCATTAAGTACACGAGACTCCCAATTATCCGTGAATACTCTAGTTGTGACACACCTTCACCAGTATTCTTGGTTAAATGGAGACTCGGATCCACTGGGGTCCTGACAGTGGTATTATCAGACTTCTTAAACTTGTCTAGAATCTTATCTATATAATGAGATTGTGACAACACAAGTCCTTTTGATATCCAAGTAATTTTCACTCCCAGAATGACATCAGCAAATCCCACATCCTTCATGTCAAATTTAGAATTCAACTTGTTCTTAGTTATTTTGACCATCTTGTCATTACTACCAATGATAAGCATGTCGTCCACATAGAGGCACAAGATGACATATCCATCTTTGGTATCTTTGACGTAAACACACTTGTCACACTCATTGATTTTGAACCCACTAAATAGCATAGCACTATCAAAATTTTCATGTCATTGCTTTGATGCTTGCTTTAAGCCATACAGTGACTTAACTAACTTGCAGACTTTTTTTATTTGCTTAGAGATAAAAACCCTTCTGGTTGTTCCATGTAGATTTCTTCATTTAAATCTCCATTCAAAATGTTGTCTTGACATCCATCTGATGTACCTCTAGATTACACAATGCATCGATTGCAAGTATCATTCTGATGGATGTTATTCTCGTTTCTAGAGAATATGTATCAAAGTTATCTTGGCCTTCTTTTTGCCTATACCCTTTGATAACAAGTCTTGCCTTGTATTTATCAATTGAGCCATCAGCCTTTAGTTTCTTCTTGAAGATCCACTTGTATCCCAAAGGTTTAGAGCCTGATGGAAGATCCACCAACTCCCAAGTGTGATTTTGAAGAATGGAACCAATCTCACTTTTAATGGCTTCCTTCCATAAAGAACCATATGGAGAGGACACAGTCTCTTTGTAACTCTGAGGATGAGTTTTCGTTAAGTATGTGAGAAAATCAGGACCAAAAGACTTTGAGGAGTTTGCCCTTTTACTCCATCTAGGTTCGTCTTCAACTTCCTCTTGTTAATCTTGATTGCTATCATTAGCATACTCTAGAAGTCGTTTGTGTAAAGTTGATACCTCAATTGACTTATATGGAAATATGTGTTCAAAGAAATTTGCATTTCTTGATTATATGATTGTGTTCACATGAATATCTGAAATTTTAGATTTGTGAACAAGGAACCAGTATGCACTACTATTATGTGCATATCCTATGAACACACAATCAATTGTTTTAGGTCATATCTTGACCATCTTTAGTAGAGATACAACTACCTTTGCAAGACACCCCCACATTCGCATGTACTTATAAGAGGGTTTATGACCTTTTCAAAGTTCATAGAGGGTCTTGTCTAATTTTTTCCTCAACATCATATTCAAGATGTAATTTGCAGAGGGAATTGATTCTCCTACATGTTCTATGGTAATCCAGAACTAATCAACATAGTGTTCATCATTTCTTTCGAGGTTCTATTTTTAAATTCAGCAATTCCATTTTGTTGAGGCGTATATGGTGCAGTAGTTTGGTATATAATACTGTGTTGGGCACAAAATTCACCAAACGGATTTACATATTCACCACATCGGTCACTGTGTAGTACCTTGATCTTTCTACTTTGTTGATTTTTAACTTCATTCTTATAGAGAATAAGTTTGTCAATGGCTTCATCCTTGCTTTTGAGCAAATAGACATAGTAATACCTCGTGCTATTGTCGACAAAAGTAATAAAATACTTATTCCCGCCTCGAGTTTGGACGAACTTTAGGTCACACACATCACTGTGGATAAGTCCCAAAGGCTCGGTACTTCTTTCAATGCTATGAAATGAAGACCTTGTTAATTTGGCTTCTACACAGGTTTCACACTTATGATTCATATCAATTTAAAATCTTGGAATGCGATCTAGATTTATTAATCGCACGGCCAGACATAGCTTACTATATTAGTCGATTAAGTCGCTACACGAGTAATCCAGGTGTTAATCACCGGAAGGCTATAACCAGAGTGTTACATTATCTAATGTACACTCGTGATCCACAAGTGGATATGTTTTCATTCTTAGTGGTGTAGTAGTATCATGGAAATCTTCAAAGCAAACATGCATCGCAAGGTCGACAATAGAATCAGAATTCATTGCTCTAGATAAGGCAATTGAAGAAGCAGAATGTCTTCACCAATTCTTTGAAGATATTCCTAAATGGTCAAAACCTGTGCTTGCAATTTGTATACGTTGAGATAGTCAATCATCTATTGGCAGGGTACAAAGTAATATGTACAATGGAAAGTCACGACATATCCGTCGTCGACATAATTCTATTAGACAACTACTCTCACAAGGTGTTGTCACTCTTGACTATGTATAGTCTAAGGATAACGTCACGGATCAGCTAACCAAAGGGTTAACACGAGAGTTATTTGCTCATCGAAATGAATGGCTCTAAAGCCTATGATGAACAAAGATATCTAGATCGAAATCCAACCTAGTTGACTGGAGATCCCAAGATCTAGGTTCAAAAAGATAACCTAATCTTTTCTATCTAGTGGCATCACTATATAGTTTATACTCCTATTCATTCCTATGGTGTAAACAGTGATGGAAGATTCAGGATGAGCTATGCTCTTAATGACTCTTACGTTAGTATGCCAAGCAGGGTATTCACATACTTTACTTAAGAAGTCACATATGTAAGTATGAAGTGGGGCCGCTTCTTTAAGAATTTAAGAAGGCGAAATTCTAGAGAATATACTTGCAGAACCAGGAAGAGTGTTTAAGGCCAAAACGAACACAAAAAATGAGAACTAGATTATGTGAGGAAAAGTCATGTGTATAGTTTATTGTCTCGGATTACAAAAAATGGCAGAACAGTTCAAGACTACATATTCACGGGTCAGCCAGTAACTCCCGATAGGCTTTCACAAGGGAAGGTTCAAAGCCAAAACTACTTATCCTATGCAGGACCAATCCAGTAACTCCCGATTGGCTATTCTGTTTTCATTCATGTGGGGGATTGTTGCAAATATTGGGAGTAAACCAATATTTTATGAATTTGTAGCCACAATTTGTGTGTGGTTTTAAATACATATTAAGGTGGGTTAAGTGGGGTTGTATACTCCTAAGTAAGGGGTTTAATCTATAAAAAGAATGACCAAAATCCATTTAGTAATGAATGAGTAATTGCCATTCAAAGTGGGATATTTTCAATGGTGGTAGAGTATTTTTATACCAGTCCCATATTGAAAAATGGGTAGAAATGAAGTGGATATATTGTGTGACTAAGTGTCACAATAAAGCCTAAGGGGAAAGTAAGATGAAGTGCGCTTCGAATATTTTTCCATACGTGCATGCATATGCGCACGCGCCTCCGTGTTCAGAGTTTTGGGTTGGTGGGAATGTGCACCGTACCGCGGACCAATCTTTTAGAGAAAATTCAATTGGGCCTTTGGGCCAATTAAATTTATAATCAGGCTTTGTAACTGGGCTCGAACTGAACTAGTCAGGTCCAATTCGAACTAACTTGACCCATGGCATATTCATTACATGAATTAATTTACTGTAATTAATTTACCGTTATAGAATTTAATTTACATAAATTAATTTATGATTACAGAAATTAAATTACAGAATTAATTTTTGTATTAATTTTTGTATTTATGTCAAAGGCTCCCATGCATGTATATATTGACACCTTATTCTATGGTGAAAGAAATAACATTTGAAGCCTTCAACTTCTTCCACAAACATTCCTATCCTATCAGTCCAGAATTGATGCACTTCATTTTCTCTTTCCGAGAGAGAGTTCACTCATAGACGTTCGCAGACCGGTGTTGTAGTGCAACAAACAACCGGTGTACCGACTGTACCCTAGGAGCAAAAGGCCGATGATACCTCAAGCACATCCGGTGAGGCAGACTAAATTTGCTTAAGGGAACCGTGCGTGCACGAGCCCTCGGTTTGATTACTTCTTTCCAATCTCTCGTAACATTTTCTGATTGTAATTGTATTTTTCCAATCTGTTATTATTTATCAATTTATTGAAATCAGATTTCCATAATTTTTGTCCTACATAATATTCATGAGAGCATTTGGTAATTGGGTTAGATTGTATTCCATGAGATTATTAGACGGGAGTCCATGGAATTTAATGTGACATGAGAAGCATGGGAGTAAAATCTTGAAGTACATGTTAAACTATTGTGGGAGTGAAAAGAGGATATCCTAATTTCTAAATGGGCCATGAGTCACCTTTCTTTAGTCTAAAATATAGACAAATCCTTCCCGTAAGCCATTTTTCTCCATTATTGACATTATATATAGAGAGAAGAAGAAAAATAAAACAAAGAAGAAGAAGAAGGGAAGGTGCTTTTGCTGGATATTTTGCTACAATTTGGTAAGGAGTTTATCCTTTAGATGAGTATAAATCAATAAATTTAGAATAGATAATTAATTTTAAGTACAAATTATTTTTTGGTGAAAGTTCATCCAAATTTATGATAAAAATTAAATCAAATCATGTTTTTACAATCATCCGGAGTTGGGTATAGGTTTGCAAGGTTGTTTATAGTCTAAGGGATGATATTTAAGGTTGGGAAATGTCAAAATAGTGATTTATATGGGTCAAAATAGAATTTGAACAAGTCTAGAAATTACAAAAATAGAGTTCTATGGTAACTGTACGAGCACCAGTATATTAGGCAGTATACCAGGTGGCTTACCAGTTGTGGTACAACGTGGATTATTGGATTGAAATCCACCCGCAGCCTTGTACTCACGCAGCGGAAATAAAAAGGAGAAACAAATCGAGAGAGATCTCGAGTCTGAGCAAGAACAGAACTGAATGGGAAGGATTAACATGATACTTCCATTGATTCTGCAGAATGTCGGTGTAATCCTCTTCTCAAATCTGTGGATTGACGCACCAATACCAGAATCAAGGCTCTCCAAGCTGTTGATTTCGCGCATGAAATTCCAGATGAAGACTTCAAACACAGTCGTTGATTCATATAGTGAATACCGAAAGAGAATGGGTAAAATGAACAAGCAAATCTGTCGTCAAGTTTTTAATTTCAATCAAAAAGTCCCTTTACATCAGTACTTCAGCCCCTATTTATAGGGCGGCCTAGGAAAACCTAAAATAGGAAAAACCCTAAGTACAAAAGTCTTGGGCCACCGATCAAATTAGGCCCAAAAAAAAAAACCTAAACATATCGGGAAAATAAAACTAAGAAAATACAAAAATGTACAATTATCGTGGGGCCAGAAAAAGAGATACGGGAACAAGTTCCCAAGGTTGTGGCACCACTGTCTTATCCTTTGCCGCGCAGGGAGATGCGGGCCTTGCCGAGCTGAGCACGGATTCAAGGAACAAGACCCTTTGAACCTCCAACTGGTCGAAAAAGGATTGTCTTTATAGGGCGAGTACGGTCTCGGGCTAGTCTGATGGAGAAGACCTCTGGCCGAGTTGGGGAATAAGGAGCGAGCTACTTCTTTGGTAGTTCGGTAGAATAGTGGGAGTGCGGGAACCATGGATTTGACTTCTCAAAGGTCTGAAAAGGGTTCCCTGGTGAAGGTGACCTTGTTGGCACCGTTGGGTACCTGGATATGGCTTGCCGTACTCAGGGATTACGCCAACTAAGCTCTGCTGTCTTGGACAGTTCCAGAGTGCCAAGCTGGAAGGTGGCAGATTAAGCCGAGATGAGAACGGGAGCTTGGTATTCGTGTTCTTCCTCCTCCAAGGATGGTACAGCCCTATCCGATACAATGAGATTGCTCCCCCGAGGTCATCCGCGATTAAAACTCGACTAGAGAGGCTAGGCCCCTTTTGAAGCGCCTAGTTCTAGTGCGGGAAGAGACAAATGGAGTGGTTTCTCAGTGCTACATCCTTTTCGTGCAGAGCAACTGGCCAGTCTCCATCAAGTTGCCTATTGGTGGGTTTATTAATGGTAGTAGGAAAGATCTAGAGAGATGTAGAGGGACTGGCACATTGGTTGGTATATCAGCCACTATACCGATCGGCTATTCGTATGCATCCTGGTTCAAGTTTAGCTTGTTTTTATCATTTTGAAATTAATCTAAGGTAATGGAAAACATATTTAGAATGATTCAATATTGTTGGGGGGTAAGCCTTTCTTGCGGTAGTTTGCTGCTGTGAACGGTGGAGATGAGTGGCTTGACCTAGCTGCAAGGGAAACAAACGTTAGGCTACCGGCGGCGTCGCCGGTGGACCCTCCGATGGCAAAGTCAGCGAAGGAATGTAGAGAGAGAAAGTAATTTTGCAGAGCTTGAGCTAGAGTGAGAGTGTGTACCTCTGCATTGAATGCTCATCTCTATATATAGGACATTGGAGAGTGGGAGACATGCTCTTCGGCGCGGGTGAGCTAATGTGGCAGGTCATGGGGCAGTGCGCCTATCTCCTCTGAGTGTCTGAACGTGTGGCCGACCGGTCGGCCCCGACAGTGTCAGGCGGTGCCGCCTGACAGCATTGGGCGGCAGAAAAGCTGACAGAGCATGCCTGACATTCTGCGGGAATCACGGAAAAGCTGATTCTGCATCAGGCGTGTGTCTGACGTGTGCGAAAAACCCAGGATGCTGCCCTCGAGGGAATCTTCGCTGTGAACAAGGAAATTTGTCCTGTCTGGCTGAAGCGAGCTGCTTCGGCGTTGTTGGTTGTAGGTTGGGCCGTCCTGGGCTAAGAGACCTCTGCACAGAAGTGATACCAGGGGAGCCTCTCTCGTCGGCCTCTGTTATGTTCGGCCGTCTGTTGGCTGGCCTGTGCTATAGTCCTCCTGGCGGAGGTCGTGGCTCCGGCCTATCGGGAGTTCGCCCCCCAACAATAGCCCCTCAACCCCTTTGGCCAGGCATTTTGGCCGAAGCGGGGTTGACTCGGTGCCGATAGGTTGTGTAGGTGCCGAAGGGAGGAGCGCCGGACTACTGATTTAACTTTAGATTTGGACCTGTCAGCATTTAATGAACCGTCATTATGACATCACTGACGTGTCGCGCTCTGGGGAGATAACGTGTCTGACATGACGTCGCGCGGACAGGTGTCGCGTCATCGGACGTCGTGCGTATGATCTGGCGGTTGGGTGGCCCTACGTGTCACGCTGAGGTTGGCTGAAGCTGCGGCTGATGGGACAGCATGCAGGCATGCTGTCAGGCGTGCACCACCGGCACATTTTTCGCGGCGGCGCAATTTATTGCGGGAGCGGGGTGACCGTCTGGACCGGCTCGGCCGGTCACCCAGTTTTGATCTCCAAGTCTCCCCTATAAATAGGGGACTTAGGGCTTCTGGCAAATCACGTTTGCTCTTGCTTTTTCTCTCTCTCTCTCTAGGCGATTTCCGGCCACCGTGCGGCATTCTCCGGCGACTTGCGTTCTAGCCCCTCTCTTCCATCTTCTCCAGCTTTCCAGCCCCTCTCTTCCTTCCAAGTACTCGTCTATCCCTTCTCCATACATTACGGTCGTCATTTTTGCACTTTTCAGTCGATTTAGCGACTGTTAAGGTTTGAGTGTTTGTTCTTCCGCCATTTTCGTGGCCTGGGAACTTCCTGCAAGTTTCTGGGCTTCAGAGGTAGAAGACGAACATTTAGCCTCCCTCTGGCCGAGCCGGACTGGCCTTGGCTGTCGGTTGAAGGCCAAGCCAGTGGTTTCCTTGTGCTTCACCATGCAGGTTGGTGCCGGACCGACTAACGGTGCCCTCTTGTTTGTGTTCTTTTCATATCCAACTATGGCTCCGAAGCGACGGTTCAACAAGTTCAGGCAGTACCTGGACACACCTGAGGATCTTTGGCACTTCCACGAGGAGTATGAGATCCCGGCCAACGTAAACATACTGCTAGCCCCCGTCGGCCACAAAGAACAGGGACCGCAACACATTCTTGTGCCGGTCGTTGCTGTCGTTGAGGGGGGAGTACGGTTCCTCTTTCATCCTATCCTTACCCACTTCTTCGGTGCCCTCGGCATCACCCCATTCCAAGTAACAGTAAATACATTTAGAATTCTACTAGGAGTGGACAAGTTGAACGAGTCCCTCCCGCGGGCGAGCCGACTCACCTTTTAGGACATCTTCGGGTGCTACTACGTTGGCTATAACCAGAAATCCAAGAAGTACTATCTGGGCCGGAGACCTGGCCAGAATGGCCTGATTGCCGGCCTGCCAGATTCAGATAAATATGCCGAGGACGTGATGATCGTCTCCGGCCATTTTTTTATTCCATTTCACCATGGTCAGGGTCATGTGTACACTGTGCCGTTCTTAGAGGGTGTCCCTGGTAAGCTTTATCCCTTCGGCCAAAGTATTTTTAGTTTCAGTTTGATTTTCTGACTGTCTTCCTCCTGTGCAAATGTTGGGATCCTCAGCGGTTTGAAGAACGCCGCCGACGCTGACAGGGTAAAGGCTTTTTCTGCCCTGCCGAAGACTAGATGCTGGGCCCCAACGCTGTTGGAGTATACTCCATCCTATACCCACACGCTTCGGCCGCAACCTTCCCCGGCCGAGACATCTTCTGGGCGCTCAGCCGAGCCCTCTGCTACACATCTAGCCGAGCCTACCGCTACACTGCCAGCCGAAACATCTTCTTCACCGTCTGTCGAGAAGGTAGAAATGGGACCCAAGAAGGTTATCAACCTTTAAGAAGAATTCTTGGCCGACGAGCCGGAGGGCATGGACGTCGAGCCCTTGGTGGCAGTTCTGAAGTAGAAGACGGCAAAAAGCCGTGCCGATGATGTTCTTGACAGGCTGCAGAGAACTCGTCGGGAGAAGAGGCCCCGGACTGATGTGGACGTGCAATCGACCGATCATTCTTCGGCTGCTGCGGAGAAGAGTTCCGCCCAGGATCCCGCAGCGCAGGAGACGGTGGCATCCTCCCAGAAGGAGGTAATTCCTTTTGAGCCGAAGATCTCCTATGAGGGCATTGCTCCCGAGATGGGGGACACGCTGGAGGAGCGCCCCGGCGTGGCACTGGCTCTGGCCCAGGCCTTCACTCTGCCGAGGGAGATGGAGCGCCTTCCCAAAGGCCCCCGGTCCTGTTTTCGCAGGATGATGTTCTACGGCGCAATGGTAAGTGCAACTGTCTTGACATTGTTGAAACTGTTTCTGTCGGTATTTGCGTTGATAACTTGTCTTTTTGCAGATGATGCACGCTGGCGCCGGCGTGGATCAGCGTCTCGGTCAGCAACAGGCTAACCAAAAGCTGACCGACAAGGCGGAGGAGGAGAAGCTCGCTGAGGTCCAAGGGTCCATGGCCGCGCTGGAGGAGAAAAACAAGCAGATCCTGGCGACGGTCGAGATCAACGTGGCGGAGCTGGATGCCAAAAACGCTCGGCTCGCGGACCTCCAGGCTGAGATCCTACGGCTAAAGGCGGAGAAGGAGGAGATGCAGAAGAAGGCAGCCGCCGATATAGAAGAAGAATACGCCAAGGGGTATGAAGATGCGGCGGCCGAGTGCCATAGTCAAGTGGGCCCGCTGAGGGAGAATCTTTTCAAGAAGGGATGGGTCAATGCCAAGGTCTTCTTGGGGGCCGAGGACAGTGCTAAGGGCGTGGGGGAGATTCCCCCAATGAGGTCCTGTAAGGCTGGGGCTTGGCTTCTGTCTGCTACACCGGCCCCTCTTACTGCCGTGACGGGGGTTGCAACTCCGACCGTTGGGACTGGCGCCGTTGTGGCTGATCCTCCTCCTTGGACCGAGGCGCCTGGAACTGGAGCTGTCGGTTCCACCCAGCCAACTGCTTGACCATCCTTGCACTCCTTTGTTGTTTGCTTTTTGTTTTTTGTCTGGGTCGGGCCGATCTGTGGCCGGTCCTTCTTTTGAATTAATGAATATTTGAACTTTTGCCTCAAATTTCTTTGTCTGCTCGGCTATTTGCATAGTGTACCCTTCTTCCCCCAGCCGAGGGAAAGGTTTCGGTAAGCCCAGGCTTTGCCCTCGGCTTGGTGCACTTTGATTGCATTGCTGTTTGTTGATTGCTTCGGTACTGTACCGTACATTTTTCAGATAAATGCCAACATTTTAAGGGGTCCTTCGGTGATATAGCGCCGAAGAGCTGTATGCCTCCTCGGCAAAGCCACCGAGGAGATGTATGCACATTTTGTAGATAAACGGCAACTAAGAGCTGCTTCGGTGATATAGTGCCGAAGAGTTGTAAGTCTCCTTGGCAAAGCCACCGAGGAGCTGCATGCATGTTTTGTAGATAAATGGCAACTAAGAGCTACTTCGGTGATATAGCGCCGAAGAGCTGTAAGTCTCCTCGGCAAAGCCACCGAGGAGCTGCATGCACGTTTTGTAGATAAACGGTAACTAAGAGCTGCATGCATGTTTTATAGATAAACGGCAACTAAGAGCTGCTTCGGTGATACAGCACCGAAGCAAAAAGATAAACAGATTTCGAACAGGTATTTTGAGAATCAGGTTTTCATTGATTGAGGGCCTTAGGCCGAATTTATAGAGTCAGTGGTAGTACAATCTCAAGTTAGTGGCATTCCAAGGCCTTGGAATTGGGGTGCCGTCCAGATCTTCAAGCCGATAAGCCCCGGTCCCTGCATGACCGGTCACCCTGTACGGCCCTTCCCAGTTTGGATCGAGCTTACCGTCTGAGCTTTTCTTCTTGTTTCCCACCACTTTTCTTAGGACAAGATCATCAACCTTGAATGCCCTGGGCCGGACCGTCCGTGAAAAGTTTCTGGCTACTCCTTGCTGGTAGGCGGCTAGTCTAATCCTAGCCGAGTCTCTTCTTTCTTCGGTCAGGTCCAGGTCCTTTTGAATCGCTGCGCTGTTCGTTGGCTCATTGAAGGCTTCGGTTCTGAGAGTTGGTAGCCCGGCCTCTAGTGGAATGACTGACTCCATTCCGAAAGCTAAGGAAAACGGGGTCTGCCCTGTAGAGCGCCGAGGAGTTGTTCTTCGGCCCAAAGAATGCTGGGAAGTTCTTCGGCCCATTTGCCCTTTGCAGCCTGGAGTCTCCTCTTGATGCCGCTGCTAATGGTTTTGTTGGATGCTTCGGCCTGATCGTTGCCTTGCGGATAGTGAATGGTGGAGTTGTAGAACCTGATTCTATGCTCGGCACAGAAGTTGGTGAAAAGGTCCCCCACAAACTGAGTGCCGTTATCCGAGATGAAGGCGTAGGGGATACCGAAGCGGGAGAATATGTTCTTCCAAGCAAATCTTTTCACATCCTTGTCTTCTATAATAACCAACGGCTCGGCTTTAACCCACTTGAAGAAGTAGTCTGTTGCTGTAATCAGAAATTTGAAGCCTCCTGGAGCCGTAGGGATCTTGCCGACGATGTCCAAGCCCCACTGAGAAAAATGCCATGGACTGGTCAACGGTGTAAGCTCTTCGGCAGGTTGTCTGATGATCAGGGAGAACCATTGGCAGGAGTCACACTTCTTCACTATCTGCTCCCCGTCTTCCATCATCTTCGGCCACCAATACCCCTGTGAGATAGCTCGGTGTGCTATTGATCTTCCCCTAGTGTGTACTCCGCAGCTGCCGGCGTGGAGCTCCTGCAATACTCCTTCCACCAATGTTGGGTGCACACAAAGGAGGTACGGTCCAGAGAACGACCGTCTGTACAATTTTTCGTGAGGGCCGAGACAGAACTGTGCCAACTTGTGTATGATTCGGTGGGCTTCCCTCTTGTCTTGTGGGAGTGAGCCGTCCTTCAGAAATGAAATGATTGAGTCCATCCAGCTGGGACCCTGGCTGATGAAGAGGACGTCTAGCTGCTTCGGTGCTTCAATGCTCGGCTGATCTAGGCTTTGGACGCTGACCGTCCTCTTCTCTCTGACTTCTGCTGCTGAGGCTATTCCGGCCAGAGCGTTGGCATGGGCATTTTGTTCCCTACCGACCTGCTGGATTTGGATTTGATTGAATAGCCCCATTCTTTCTTTGACTCTCTGCATATATCTTCCCATTCGCTCGTCTCGGCACTCGTAGTCACCATTGACCTGGTTGACCACGAGCTGAGAGTCGCTGTAAATATTGATGCTTCGAATCTCCAGCTCTTCGGCAGCTTTCAGTCCGGCCAGTAGTGCTTCATACTCTGCCTCATTGTTGGAGGCGCTAAAGTTGAACCGAAGGGAATGTTCATGAGTGACGCCCTCAGGAGAAATGAGAACAACTCTGGCTCCATTCCCTCGGCAGTTTGATGCTCCGTCGACGAACATTCTCCACGAGTACTGATTTTGCAGCGACTCCGGCAGGGCTTGTTCAGCAAGGGCTTTGTCGTCCTGATGATCCTCTGGACGAGGAGAAAATTCTGCAAGGAAGTCGGCCAGGATTTGGCCTTTGATGGCTGTTTTTGGTTGGAATTTGATGTCGAAGTTGGCCAACTCTATGGCCCACTTGGTGAGTTGGACGGATAGATCGGCGCGTTTAAGCAACGCCTGAAGAGGGAACTCGGTCAAGACAACAATAGTATGGGCCTGGAAATATGGTGCCAGTTTCCTGGAAGCAATAACTAGAGCATACGCGAGTTTTTCAAGAGGAAGGTACCTGGTCTCGGCGTTGATGAGAGATTTGCTAGAGAAGTAGACCGGCTGCTGCTCAAGCCCTTCTTGCCAAACCATTGCTGAGTTGATGGCATGTGGAGTGACGGTCAGGTATATGTACAACTCTTCCCCCTGCATTGGTTTGGTAAGCAGGGGAACCAAAGAGAGGTATTCTTTGAGATTGCCGAGGGCCTCCCTGTACTGATCAGTCCATAGAAAATGTGTTCGGCTATTTTTCCTCAATATCTCATAGAATGGCTGGCATTTGTCCGAGGATCTACTGATGAACCGATTGAGGGCTGCGGCCATACCTGCAAGCTTCTGCACCTCTTTCAGGGTTCTGGGCTCTTCAATGTTCTGGATGGCCAAAATCTGAGAGGGGTCGGCCTCGATGCCTCGGCGCGTGACAAGGTAGCCCAGAAATTTCCCCGAG
>NMUG010004172.1:0-14086 GCA_002855965.1 Monotropa hypopitys | reverse complement strand
AAATTAAAGAAAGCATTAAATCGAATTAATCGAAAATAATAACCATCTTTAACCACTGATTAGAGTCTTTAATTAACTCCTAAAACCTTCCAAACACACCTTAGGTCCATAACCGAACCCCCGGAAAACCCCCAAAAATCTGCCAGAAAAATCCTTAATGGGGACCGGTACCCGCCTTTTTGGGGGACTGGTACCCTCCCCTTCTCCCGTCTCACTGCTCAGTGGGGACCGGTACCCGCCTTTATGGGGGACCGGTACCCATCCCACTTCTCGGCTGACTGACCAGCGGGAACCGGTACCCCACAAACACGGGGACCGGTACCCCTTCTTCAGAAATGATTTTTCAGAAAAATATTTTCGAACCTCTTCTTCTCTAATCATCCTAATCTCGATCGTTTTACCCCCAAACCCAAAAATTAACTATACCAAAGTGTTCTAAACATCCATAACACCAACATACTTCGATTTCAAGACTAACAAACCATTATAAAGCCTTTAATCGAAGGTTTTTCTCAAGAACACCCAAAAATCCGAAAATTGCAAAAACCCTAGATCTTGGCTTCGATTCTATGAATTTGATCTTGAGATTTAAGGAGGTTGATACTTACATGATGCTTGATCCGTGTGTTGAATAACTCTCTAGGCAATCTGCTCCTCCTTGATCTTCCTTCTTCTTCTCTCTCTAAAGAGCTCTCCCTCTCTTTCTCTCAAGAACAATACACTAACATGTGTTTGATCCAAACTTCCTCCATTTATAACTCCAAATCAGGTTTTTAGGGTAAAATACCCTTTTGCCCTTCACTAAAAAATCTTATTTGCAACAATACCATGTCCTAATTACACCTAGGCACCTTCTACTTACTTAATGCTCCTTAATTTAACCTTAAATGTCACCCTCCTTCCTTATTTTCATAATTAAGGCAATACATATATTTACGTATTTATAAAAATACCTAAATATCCTTATACAACTTCCTTCACTCCACTTCGCATACTAACATTTTTAGAATTATTATTAAAAAAATCTATAATATTGGGACGGGTATTACAACTATAGTACAAATTGTGTACAGGGAAAATAGAAAAGACAACGACATTATAATTGGGCCGAACAGATAGCCTCTGGCACAGCAGTAAAGACAGCCTCCGGCAAACCAGACGAGACAGTTTCCGGTATGTTCTGGGGAATTTCCTCCGGTAAATCAGTTGGAACGGTTTCCGGTATATCCTGGGAAGCTCCCTCCGGCAAATTCACACCTAACCCCTCCGGAATATCAGCGACCGAACTCTCCGGTGCCACTACAGGAACATCCGACGGCGGGACCGTCGGAAAATAATCATCCGGGAATTCCAGTGGAGGGACTGCGCGCTCAGGCACAGTTACGTTCATCCAAAAAGGCGAGTCTGCAGGGACCCCAACCGTATCCAGCGCCATCTGCCAGGCTGCGTGGAAGGCCATGCTATAGCCTCCCCTGAAGCCGATCTCGTGAGCTTTCGGGCACACCTCGTCCATCTCCTCACTGTAAACTTCCCGGGCAGCCTTGAGACCCTCAATGTAGGCGTTCCTGTCGGCTTCAACCACCGCCTTCTCCAACTCCTCCTATATGACTCCCCCGGTCGAAGGGACATTACTCGATCCGGCCTGGAGTTTCTCCCTCAAACGGGTCTCTATTCGCCGTCATCACCTCGAGCTGCTGACGGAAATAGTCTATTTCAGCCTCACTCTCCTTCAACCGATTCTTTATTAGTGATACTTGATGAACAAATTTATACGATGACCGGAGCACCTTTTGAGTGGTTCTATACAAACCTGAGAGGCTCTGGCAGGCCTACGATTTCACAAAAGGATTATCAGAATAACAACTATCATCAGGGGTCCGAAAAAAAGAAAATAAGAGGTACCTTTATAAGACTTGAGCCGGCGTAGTCATACATGTCCTCGATCGAGTTCGGCATAGCCTTCATATCGACCGGAAGCTGCAGCGACCGGAGCAGAGGGTATGAAACCTTTGGGTCAACCGTAACACCGTCTGTTGTGAGAACAAAACTCTTATCTACCTTTCTGAAATTAGGAGCCCATGGCTCAGGAGGTCCCGGGACGAACGGCCGTTGGGGCTGTGGCAGTCGGAGTCTGTATGTAGTGCCCTCCGTAACCTCTTGATCTTCATAAGGTTCCATTTTCACGGGGAAGAGCCCCGGTTGACCTCCGACAGGAGCATCCTCCGGCGCATCGACGGCCCTAGCCTGTGAAGGTATCCCATCCGCACCCGTCTCAGGCGGCTCCTGCATCGGTTCACCCGGAACCTCCATCTGTTCAAAATACTCCAAAACGGTCATATGCCTCCGGACAGGCGCTGGTGCAACCGGATGTTCCCCCAGCTTCCTCTTCCCTCTTGCTTTCTGGTCCTCAAGAAAGCTGTTGTACGTCGGTTCGTATCCCAGAAGGGTAGGAGCATCCCTTCCTTCACATCTCACAATGGCTGCAATCTGGGCAGGCGACGCAAAGGACCTCAGATGTTTAGATATCGCCAACACATCAGGCATTCCTTCTTTAATCGGGATAGGGTATCGGTGATCCTCATCCGAGCGGAAGCTATACTCACCAAAAATCTGAAGGTAGATGTTCCCCCACTTCTCTGAATCCGGCAACCTCATAAAGATATCACCATAGGGCTTTCGAGGGGTAAAGAAGTACCGGTCGGAAGAACGGTTGCGGGATAATGAGAACAGACCCATAAGGTCCGGCATAATGAATTCGAGTTGATGCCTGGCACTCAGAACCCGAATGCAACTTATGCTCCGGTAGCAGTTCACCGACAGCTGATTTGGTGCAAGTTGAAACGCATGTAAAAAAACCCGGATGAACGGCGATAGAGGGAACTTCAGCTGGCCTTTGGTCACGGCCATCAAAGGAACAGTAATGTGATCCTCTGAATATGTAACCACCGACCCAACCTCCGCACAGATCACCGTGTTCGGAATCTCATACCGGCGGGAGAACTCCTCAAACTCCATAATTCCTCTGCAAAAGAAACGAAGGTAGGGGCAAGACTCGTCGCTGGCTCTCCTTCGTGACCCCCTCAACACACTGGCTGACCGTCCCCCCAGGGCCACATATGTGGGTTCAGTCTCATAAAAAAAGTGCCGAACAATGTTGCCTCGACCACTGCCCGGAGGCTGTCTCGAGGATGACGCTCCGGGCGTCTCTGATAGGTGACGACGCCTTCGAGCTAGCTTCAGGTGTAAGCTCTGTAGGAGTCGGCTGAAACGAAGGGTCCAGCTCAGAATGCGACGAAGAAGAAGACAGAATGACTATCTGATCCATGACGAGCAGAGGAATGCAGTTGCCGAAGGGTATGTGGCTCTCCGGAGGCTTCTTACGCACAGAACAGGGTACTGAAGGTCGTACTGAGCAGGCCTATTTATAGGTTCCCCCCAAGTATGGGACACAGCTATAAGCATTAATTATTATGCACACATTTCAAGGCGGTCAATTACCCGCGAATCGGAGCACGACACGTGGCGACCCCTGACGCTCGTGTCTAATCATTATTCTGACACCCGTCAGGTGACGCCATAGGTGATGCCGAAGGAAATCAAGATAACATGCCTCCCGGAGCATGGCGTCCGGTAGACCTATTTCAATCTTTTCCAAAAGTTTGGGAAAGATTTAGGGGCTATTGTGGTGACCGGACCCATGGCCTAGGAGAAACCCCTACGCTTCGGTCATTGTCCGGACCGAAGGATCCGCACTTAATATAAAACCCATTATAAGAACAACCATAAGGGCATCGGTCGTAAAGGTCGTCCGGCCCGAAGGGTCCGCAATACGGCCGACCACCAGCGATCGGACAACAACCGATCGGCGATCGCCTTCGCCGCTCGCGACCTGCTTCCGAACGGACCAGACCACCCGGAGGTCTAGCCTCCTGTCACTCTCGTGGGGGATCCATCGTGATGCCCCGTCCATACGGCCTAACTCGGTCCACCAACCGTCCAGGCCCACCAACGGGCCCTCGACGTACGGCTCACTCAATATTCTTGAGCCCCAAGTCAATATTTATCTATAAATACCCCCCATGGGTACTGTTCACGAGATCGATCAATCTAGACTTTTGATCCCCGACCGCTACCGTCCGGCCTCCTCTCATTTGCTTTACCTCTTCTCAAACAGTTACTAACTTAAGCATCGGAGGTCCCGTTAGTCAAAACCGACCGGCGGGCACTAACCTTTGTTTTACGGGAGCCAAACAGGAGGACCCCTTTGTTTACTTGCAGGGACCACTCAGGCCATCGGTCAGAACCGACACCTCGCATCTGGAGGGTTAGCAACCGAAGGACACTGTTCGGCAGAAACAGGTTACCACAGTGATTATAAATTCGGGTTACGGGCTGTCAATCGATATAACCAAACTTTCCAATCAAAACGCAATCCTCTCGTGTTTGATTTTGCTACAGCTTCAGTCCATCGTGTTCTTCTATTCTATACACAGAATAATTTTTAACGGTTGTCTTCGATCGTGTTCTGGTATTCTGTAAACATAAGGTATTCATTCGATCTCGTTTTGATACATTCGTACTATATCGTTCTGCTACAGAGCCGTGTAGTTGCACACAGTTCGATAGTCCGATTTGTATAAGTGCAATACAAATTAGAACACCGATTGTATCCTGGGAATCAGACGCCTATTATTCCTCGCGCATTCGGTGGAGGAAGCGAATTCGATGTAAGGCGACTGTGCTGAACACAGGCCTTCGGCAACGTTACTCTTGTTCTTGGATTGGCTAACGTTATTTTCTGTAGATTTTGAACGATTGTCTACACTGCAAATTGTAATTTTGGTTTGCATTTGCTAACATCATTCTCTGCAGATTAGTAACTACATTTTTGCAGATTTCGGGAATTATCTCAACATTTGTTTCCAATCAATTTATATGTTCAGAATAGATTTTTATGAAATCATTTACTTCTTTCAATCAATTATGTGTTTGCATTCAGAACAGATTTTTTTATGAAATCATTTACTTCTTTCAATCGATTATGTGTTTGCATACTAGTTTCCAAATACCAGTTTTCTATGCTCGCAATCCCAATGGCTGAGATGTATTATGCCCGTGGACAGGTCATACAGTAGGCAGCATGACCATTCTAGTGATATAGTTTGTGTTATGGGATAGTCCATACTATTGACGGATATTGAAAGATTTTTCTTACTGTCAATAGGGATTACAAGCACTAGGTGTAATCATTGTTGATTCGAACAAAAACCCAAATGTGTATCATACACAGTTATACGGTTCAGGTGGTTCGAACTCCTAGAATTTTCTCTTAAAAGTTTCCTAAAACAAACTTCTATTTTTTAATTTCCCAATATAATTACAATTGCGATTCTAGAAGTAATCAACCCAATTGTTTTCTCCGAATTAGAATTGTAGTAACTTGGCCCCAATGTACTTGTAGACACCACGACTGGACTTGGCCAATATTCTCTAGAGTAGTAGTTAATCTCCTTGTTTTAATAAACTATTTTTGACTCCGCACGACACGATCAGTGATAGCGCTGATAGAATGGTGGCAACAAAAAATGGTGGCAGTGGTGAAAGCAGCAGAATTATGGTGGTGATGTTAGTGGTGGTAGCAGCTGTAGGGGAGGGTGGTGATGTTGGAGGAATTTAAAGTTCAACTATATATCTTCTTAATTCTCAAGGCCTTGGCCAAGACAACAAACATCCAAATTTCTCCTCAAAAGTGGAAGAGAGAGAAGATAAAAACACCTTTACTAAACCATTTCCTAACATACCATGTTTGAAACACACAGATGATGGTCAATAAAAACATGGCCCAGGAAAAAAATGCAAAGAGGCGCACAACTAACAAGCTAAGCCATGACCGGATTATAATGTTCAAAACGAAATCGACAACATTGAGTTCATTGCGTAGACAGCGTTTTGCCTTGCGACCATATGCTTTCCCCCAACCCTGATCAATAAGTGTGATATCAGTTAACCACTTAATCGAGACTATCACAACTAAAACAAAACCACTATTTAAACTAGAAATACCTGAAATATTTGCATAAGAATCCAAAACCCAGTGTTTGGAGGAATAGCTTTTGACCAACTGAAAACAATATCCAGTTCCCATCAATCATAACTGGACTCTACATGGACAGTTCCACCTTGACGATTATTAAAATTACCCCCACCACGCCTCAAGTAACCCTGACTCCTCTCCCTGTACCTTGAACCTGTATTGTGAGAGCCATCTGTGGGCCCTTCAAAATTGTTGGACTTGCTGTAGTTTTGCTGTCCAATTGGCTGGTACTCGTAATGTGAATTGTGTATCTGTCTCTCTCGGCTTGAAGACGTATTATTATGCTGCCTGTTATCCTGTCCACCTAAGCTCCAATCTCCACGAGATTCGTGGACCCTACCCGAGTGATTGGTTTGGTTCCCATTCTTCCGGAACCCAGAGGAAAAGCACTGCTGCTCATTTTGAGCATCCCCACTTGGTGGAGGAACCGAATCACTCGCATAAACAACAGAGCTTTGGTTACGGGCAATGGGTTGCCCTCTGAATGAATCTACTTTCTTCTCTCTCTTAGACTCTTGATGCCCTACATTTGGTACTACAACCTCATTCTTCTCTTCCAACACAGGATCATTTGAACGATCCACAGTACATTCCCCTCCGTCCTTTTTATGACCTGGTGCCATCTGAACCCTATCCCGGGAGTGTGAATCTTTTTTAATAGGGTTTCTGACTTCAGCAGGAGTTGCACTTTGTCCTCCACGAGGCCTGTTTCCCCTTTGACTAGGAAATGCAGAGACCTGCGATTTAGGTTGCCAATGAGAAGTTGTCCGGTTATCTTTTGAAGTGCTACTTTTGTCTATGTGACCTATCTCAGGGACTGGAGTCTGAGAGGAACTTTTATCAGTGTCCCCACTACTTACATTTCTATGACCCTTAAATGGATGCCGCTTTCCTCTGCCTGTTATTACTCCCTGATCTTTAACAGCAGCAGACGAAACAGGTGTTGCTGTGTCAGAATTTTCATAATTATTCCAGCCGTAAGAAGAAGAAGCATTCCAGCCATCAAAAGCATTCCAATCGTCAGACAACTTCATCTTATCTTTCATAGAGTGTTGTTGCTCAATGGATTCCTGTATGTTCTTGTTAGGGTCTGAAATGGAGGATGATCCATCCTGCGAACCCCTCTGCCCCCAAGATCCATGCACTTTTGATTGCTCGTCCTGCTTACTGTTCCCATTTGCGGACTCAACGGTACATACTATATTCCCAATTGTTAAGTTTATAGTTTGAGAACTTTCAACAGTCTGGTCTAATAAGGTCTGCTGAGCCAGTTGTTCTTTGGCTATTGGTTTCGGCACATACCTCTCCATCTCTGCCCTCCTGCTTTTCGGATAATTGTGAATGACATTATCGACCTTTGCTGTTGCAATAACAGTTTCAGGTAAGGTTCTGTTACCGGCTTCATATATAAACTCAGCTTTCTTACCTAACCGCACAGGTGCCCATATCACGGCTTCTTTCTCCACACTTCTATTAGCTTGTTGGCTTTTTGGCATCCGGCGAGTGTGCTGAGATCTCGACTGGCTTTTAGCCCTAACAGAGGGTTCTTCAGTAGGTAAAAAAGTCTGTTGTTGCTCCAAAGGTTGAATTGAACTGGGATCCAATTCAAAAGACTGTAGCTTTACAATTTCAAGGGAAGCTTTTTCAGCATTAGTTTCTTTTGGGACTAAAGCCGCTACAGAGGGCACCTCCTCGGACTTATGCTTGTTTTTGCTGCTTCGGTTATTTTTCCTCCTCTGATGTGCTGAAGACTCGGCCAAGATATTTGTGTTGATGGGCAAACCCAACTCTTGGGTTGGGACAACTTCACCGGAAAAAACATCAGTAGATGCAACGTCATTAACAGCCACATCAGCATTATTCTTTTGTGCCTCAGTTGAACTAATAGGAACCGACTTTTCCGTCAAATTCCCTCCCAGTGAACTATTATGCCTTTGTTTATTTCCCATGCACTCATTCCTCAAAATTCTGCCTTCATTAATTTGGGTTGCAGCTTTAGGCTCGGCAGCACTAGCAGGACGTGAAACAACCTGTTTGAGCTGCAGATTTTCTGACATCTCTATGGGTGTAGCATTCGACAGATCAGTCGATTCTGTGCCCCCAATGGCACTCTTTGTAATATGAGCATTAGGGTTACAATCCAATTCTGGTGTCGGTGTTTCAGATTTGCTAGCAACCATCATTTGTTCAGCGGGTACCCGGCATTCTTCTTTTTCTTGTTCGATAGTAACACTAGGTGGAGCTTTCTCCATCTTCTGAGTCGAACCATCTACAGCCTGAGTGCGCCTATTCAGCTCTTCTAATTTTGCAAGAGCCTTTGCCTTCTGCTCTCTTATGCGTTCCTCCTCCTCCTTCTGTAGTTGTAAAGCCCGTTGCTTTGCTATCTCCTTCATCTTAGCACGCTATTAAAATAAGATAAATAAAGTGGCATATGAGACAAATATGCATAGCAACCAAGGATCAAAATTTCATTTCGGCATGTTGTTTCCGTAAGCTAGGAAAAGGAAACGATTTAAAAACCATTTCAAACATAGTGAAAATGTCAAAGAATTTGGAAGAATTTGGAGGGGTTTGAAAATGTCATTGTTAGATATTCCGAATAGGTGTTGAAAGAACTCATATTTTGGCATCTTTAGTACAATTCTGAAATGTTTCCATGCATTTCGGTATATGTCCGTGGAAACATTGGAATTTCGGGATACCGCTAATGTTTCCTTTCGGTTTCCTAAGAAACAGAAAAGTTTCAGCTGTTCCAAGTATCAATGGCAACAAAAAAAATTATTCCTTGCATAAAACTAACTCAACAGAATCATGTGTACATTTATACATAAAAATATGCAAAGATGTTACCTGTTCTTGGCAATCGCTTGGATCAAACATTGGTGTCAGAGACTCTCCCTCGTCCTTCTCTTGAAGGTTGATTACATATTTCTCAGCAGCAACCACAGATGGAAGGGGGTCTTGTGGGAGAACATTACAACTCGGTTCTGAAGTTAAAGCTGAAACTACAACTGTAGACTCAGCACCAAGAGGTTTCTTTCGCCACCCATCAGCATCCTGAGTGTTGAATCTTTTACTGCAATGGTCAAGTCTACATTGTACGCCATGACTAGCTCTACTGGATATTTGCAAAGGAATCATTCGCCAAGACAGGAAAAAAAAATCTCTGTTCCTTTTTTGTAAGTCCATTTTGGAGGATTGTAATTTTTAAGGAGAAAAAAGATTTTCCCATAAAAAAGTTAAGGCTCTCCAGAGGCACCCTTCAGTTTGAACTTTAATGCAAAAGTGAATCTCAATTTTTGATCTTCGGAGTTGTTACATCAATTCAACATAATGCCGCCATATTTTACTCATCGACTTTTCAAGGTGAGCATGTTTCCGGGGCAATTAGAAAATGGAAAAAGGGACAGAGAGCATCACAAACACTGATATGCATTTTTTCTATTTGAAGTACATAAATATGTACAATATCTATTTTGCCTAGTCACTTTCTGTATGTGTTATTATGTTCCAGAACAACTAGTCATTTTGCCTAGTCAAGGTACACAAAAAGATGCCGCAATACAGGGTTGGCGAGGTGGTTAAGGATGTGACATTTTTTCATTGGTTAACTAAATTTTCCTAGCTGTTAATGGATGTCTAAATGTAGCCAACCATAATCGTCAAAGGCAATACCTAGCCTTTTTGAAGAGTTGCAAAAAGTGTTTCATTAGGTATTTTTGCTAACATGACTCAAGTAGAGAGCATGTTTCCATGTTGGAGATGCTCTAACAAAGAGGAACGGAGGGAGTATCATTGAAGCAGAAGCAAGCTAATCGCATACCTTGAAACAGTTGTTCCACTGGAAGCTGTTGAATAAAGGGAACTATCAGCTGTTAGAATATCCACTTCATGGGAGGCAGGAACAACACTTTCAGTGATCTTATTTCTCCCAAAACCGGTACCAGCTTCGTTCCTCAGATGATTGACCTTGGCATCAACTACTTGTGACCTATTCTTTTGCTCCTCCGCGTTTGGAGCTGATACAGCATCAGGCCACCCATCAGAAGCCCGGGCTTTAGCATTTAGACCTTCAATTTTTCGTATCAAAGTTGAATCTTTTGGGGTAGCTGGAAACACTTGAGGTGCTTGCAAAAATCTGGATGCTGCATTTTCAGATATGCGTACAGAACTATGGTCGACTGTCTTTGTCTTGCCCCTATTTTCAGGTAAATCTGAAGAATATCTTCCTTGGTTGCCAAAATTCTGCGAAGAAATCTCATCTCCACCAAGAATTCTTCTACCTGAATAAATCTCATCATCTTTCTTATCTTCGGATCCCCACTCATTTTTCTGTGATGACTTCCTTGATGGGTCGTCCCCCTTCCCAGGGTATGGTGCATTATCTGGTAAAGGGTGCTCCCATTTGTCTTCTGTCCATTTTTCATCCCCTTCATTGTGTTGCTTCAGAAGAACTTTGTATGGCCCACGAGCATTCTCCGGAAGACCGGACTCCACTTGTTCCGAAACCGGTGCTCTTCCTGTGGGTCCATGCGGACCAGCTCTGGCGTGATTGTTTCCTGGTTCAGGAGGAGCATTTTCGCCAGGATACCTGCTATAAATAGGGGGACCAGCTGGCATCCCCATAAATGGGAAATCTCGTTCGCTAGAATTGCAGTAGCCCATAGGTGGCCCATAATAACCCTCATATGGCATAGGACCCGGATAAAAACCAGGCCTGATTGGCATACCTGTAAGGGTGGAGCCAGGAATATAGGTAAGCATGGTCAAAATCTAGTTAAGATTATACTCATATTTCTGTACCTAACTGAAAAATCAATCAATGCCCACTTTGAGCCATTAATGGATGTCTGGGAATGAAAAATGTCGAGAACTAACCTAAACTTTGGTAATAATACACAAAGTGACTATGCTCTGACTCGAACCCAAGAACCTAAGGTAATTGGGCCAAGTCTGTACCATTGCACTACCAGTGGTCCTCTGTACCTAAATGAAGAAATCATTTTATTTGGATAACATGGATCTCAAATATCCATTAGTAGGGTCTGTACTTAATTTCCAAAAGACCATGTTTTGATATTTCAAATGTGATGCATTTAAAGTTCTTCCAAATATGTCTTTTACAATATCCACAAGAAGTCATTCATCCATTCGATCGTGAAGCCTGGTTTTCATACTATTCAGAGCAGAGATAACTTCTTACACGGGGGCAATCTACTACTTCAGTGAACTGCCAGTCCAATACCACAATTTTTCGTGGGGTTAAATTTGTAAATAAGCTTCAAACCTTGGATACTTGGACGAACATAACCATCAGGAATGTGGGGTCTGTATATGTCTCCATTTTTAGAATGGTGTCCTCTTGCTCCAGCCCCCGGAGGAGAAATTGGTTGTGAGTTTGCTAAAGCAGAAGGTGGAATTTGAGGGCGATAGTAAGGAAATGGCTCCATAGGAAATCCACCGGGACCAAGTGGAGGTGCATAAGGCTGACCTCCTGGAGGTCCTCTGTACCAAACCCCCGGAGAAGGATTTAGTGGGGGACCACGCCACGCATCAAAGTGCTGAGGTGGAATATTAGCATTTAGGTAGGGTGGGGGATCCCTTTGCCACATCTCCACCGGAGGCCGAAACATCCCATCTTCAACACGTTGGGGACCATCTCTCCGCCATGTATTCACCGTCACACTGGCATTCATAGAATAATCACCTGAAAGCACATAACCATCACCAGTAAGGTGAAAATATATTTTCCATATATATTAGAAATGGTTATAAAACCATCTTTCTGGAATAATATAGAGGCATATTTGCAAGTGCACAAACCAACTGAAAAAGTTGCAGTGTGCTCTTTTCCCAAGGCTACTCTGGATGATGAGCCAGGGCCGTGGTCTGTCATAAATGGTTGATCAAGCAATCAATAACAAGCACATAAAATCAAAACCACATACTAAAATTTCCATGAGAAAGGCCAAGACTTGTCCACAGCTTAGGCTATGAAACAACTGGTCAAACAACCAAGAACAAAATAAAGCATTCAAGGAAAGACAAAACAGAAGAACGTGATGACTCCAAAACTGGTTATTCCATGTAACTTAACATAATGCTTCATATTTATGTACCCATTAAATTATACATCAGCAATTAGCATCCCTGACATATAGCAGTAAGGAAGAAGCACAAGATCACAGGAATACCAATGGAAATGACAACAAAGACATCAAAATACCAAAGACGTTGCAGAAGAACGACAGCAGTTACAACTTAAGTGGAAATTTTGTGAACTTTCAAAATTGTATTATATCAAGTAGAAAACAGTAATGTGACAAGAGTCACAAACCTAGTAAACTATATATGAATACCAAGAAAATTACATAATACACTATTGTAACCACATTGGATCATTAATATTGCAAAATAACATGACTATTTAGAAGATCACATAATAAACAAAAGTAAACAAATTAGACTTAAGACACCAGTGTTGACAAATTAACCCCGAAAGACTGCAAAAATGAATGACATGCAACAAATATACAATGTTCATTATAGAAGGAAGAGATGCTGAGTAGTACCTATTTTGAACATAGTATACACTTATCCAACCACATTCCTGTAATGTACTGTCTAATCCCACCAAAAGTACATATGAGCTTCTAAATTTTTCGGCCCCGTCTTCAAGCACCAAATGGATGGCCGTGCCCACTTACTAATATGAATCCATCATACTTGTCCCGATGGGGATCACAGAATATCTTTCATTTTCTCTTTGTTTCATCTTTTTAAACAACAGGTAATTTCAAACATATCCATTTATAAATACAACTAATGCTAGGGCGTTCCCTTTATGCAACGCGTTGTGTCTGCCTTGTGGTGTTTCAAAAAAAATGCAAGGGGTGTTGCATCTGTCTCGGGATGTTTTGAAAAAAATTCTCAGGGCATTGCACCTGCCTTGGGATGTTTCAAAAAAATTGCTAGAGACGTCGTATCGGTGCCCGGGTACGACGAAAAATGAGCAAGGGTTCTCGTGTGTTTTTGGACGAGCGCGGGTAAAGAAGCTAGCCCAGGAAAATAGGCTTACACTTGCTAGCTGAAATATAGGGTCGCTGACAGATAAAACCATGGAGTTAGTTAATTGTATAATTAGAAAGAGAATTAGTACCACTTATTTATAAGAGACTAAGTGGGTTGGAGATAAAGCTAAGAAAATAGACAGCACCGGGTATAAGCTTTATTACACTGGAAAGAATAGATATACGAATGGGGTGGGGATAGTTATAGCAAAACACCTCAAGGATTCTGCTGTCACGGTCTTGAGAAAGAGAGACGATTATTTTGGCTAACTAGTGATTGGAGAGGTTATTATAAATGTTAATAGTGCCTATGCACCCCAAGTTGATTTAGATGATCATGCAAAAGGACAATTCTAGGATCAAATGGATGAGATGGTGCAAAGGATTCCTTTGAGAGAAGATATTTATAGGCGGTGATTTCAATGGACATGTAGGCCACATTAAGTAAGGGTATGAAACGGTTTATGGCAGTTTTGGCTTCCAAAATGAAGATGAGAAGAGTATTTTAGACTTTGAAGAGGCTTTTGACCTTAGAATAATGAACAATTTCTTTAGAAAGAGGGATGGGCATCTTATCACTTATAAGAGCGGGTCTAATAGAAGCCAAATATATTACTCTAGTGAGAGGCGCAGACCGTTTAGTTCGCAAAGACTTCAAGGTCATACCTAGAGAGTGTTTGATGACACAACATAGGTTTATAGTCCTAGACATTTGTTTAGAAGGTCAACAAAGAATGATGAAAAAGATCAGACCCACGGACTAGATGGTGGAGCCTACAAGGGGAGAAGTTAGAGTTGTTTAGAAACAAGATGTTAAATGGAAGTTATAATTCTGATGGCAGCAGTAAGAAAATGTGGAACACGATGGCGGGCTCCATTAGAAAAATATCACAAGAAGTTCTTAGAGAGTCGAAGAGAGAGG
>NMUG010004171.1:0-14089 GCA_002855965.1 Monotropa hypopitys | reverse complement strand
AATCCACAATAATATATAATCATTAGAATCATTTGAATAATTCACAATTGAATTAATCTTGAATAAAATTAAATCAATAAGGACAATTCTAAATTAATTCAAGATATTACATAAATTAATCACAAGATTAATTTTAACATTTAAGCATGGATATCATTAAATGAATTAATCAATTAGATCAATCACGAGCTTAATTAACAAGATGAATTATTCATATAGAATAATTGACAATTAAATCATTACATAAAATGATAATTCAACAATAATCATTGATAAATTAAATTATGTGCATATTAATAAATCGATTAAAATCATCATCAAAATATAAAGAGACAACACCTCCTTTGCAAGATCTCGTCCGGTGAAAGGGCTAAGGAAGGATATAATATGGATCTTCCACTTAATCCTATATTCTTACTGCACATGTAACAAACTCATCAAACATATAGTGCGGCAGTAAGAAATATAACAATGAAGCATTAATACAAATTCAACTATCCTTTAATAAAGATATGGCCAAATGTAAGCTCAAGGGAGTTTCATACACACCATGTGTGAATAGTCCAAACTAGAAGATAATGATTGTAAATATCATCTTTCAAGAAGTATATAGATATTCCAAGTAAGTGCAAGAGATGTATAAGTAAATCACATCAGTCCACTATATTAACTTTCTAGGAAATGTGGTTTAGGACTTCTTTCAAGGCAAATGTGGTGATAATCTAGGCATGCAAGAATATACTCTCAAGTATGGAGTCAAAACCAAGTAAGGATGAGAGAGATGCAAAATATGACTTATGCCAAGATTATTTTATCATGCTTTCAATCACACACTCTTAATAAGATGTTCTACCAAGAATGAATATGAGTGGTGAAACTATTTTCTATGTCAAGTCAAGTTCAATATCAAGTATGTTCCACAAAGTATTCTAGGTCATGTACTTAGAACTAATCAAACTTTAGCCTAATCAATGTAAGTATTCAACAAACTTGACATATATAACTTTCATAAAATTAAGGCCTAAACTAGAATATGATCGTGTAAGATACTAGGCCAAGTATGATAAAAGATAGCACAATGAAAGTTAACAAATACTTGTGAGTTAAAATGATGTTACCAATATAGCTTCACAAGTAGGAGTCCTTCCCAAGGTCGCAGATAATAAAAGCTCAAGTTACAGGACTGACAAGGGCACTCACTCTCACACACAAGGTATATACAGTAGGTTGAGGAAGTGAGGTTCAAAGGCTACTGGTTTGGAGGACACTCTTGTACTCACACACTCTTGACACACACACACACATTCACACTCTTACTGAATCACACTAGGATGGATGGAGTAGAGGAGACTGAGAGGAAGGGATACACTAGTAGGCACGCACTCTCAGTTGTGTCGATCTCTCCTACCCACACACTCACACTCACTCACAATGGTTTACACAGTTGAGGTTATAGAGTTGAGGTGGTGGTGGTTTCAGAGGAGCCAAGAAGCAAAGGCTGTGTTTGTGTGTTTCTCTTGATGCGTCTCTCTGGTCTTTCAGAACATATGCACACATAGATGTGAAACACCAACGGGCACATTGAATTTTAAAATGGTATGATACAAATATGTGACCCAATGCATTCAGGAATTTAAATGATGTCAAAAATGTGTTGTTGCCATTTTAATTTAATGGTAACAAAATAATTTAGAAAACTTAACTTAAAATCATTTAAAACATTTTTCAAGATTAAGAAATCCATTTATAAATATATTTCAAAATAGATGTTATAAATACGAAAAGGATTTTTAATAAACTTAGGAACGAATAAGGACCGACCAACCTAAATAAAACGTGAGGCGAACAATTTCTAGGTGACGTGCAACCAACGACAAGAAAATAATCCAAGGTCCAAAAATCAATAAAAGCATGAAAAATCTAATGCACTATGCAATGAATGATTTTTAATTAATAAAATGCTCTCAAGGACTAATTTTAAAAATCATTTATCAGTTTAATTTTAATGCACGAGTATACCTGTATTTTACCTTTGTGAGCCCTTTCTTGAGTTTGCAATTCTTCAAGTCTTCAAACATGTCCTTGATCTTCAATTCTTCAATTCTTTATTCCCACCATGATTCAGTCTTTTCTAATATTCTACGAAAAATTAAATAAAACTTTACATAGCCCGATAGTTCTTATGAACCCGAAAACAAATAACAACAAAAATTCTCTACAATCTCCCCCTTTGTTTTTGTTTCCGATTACAAAAATTAATACCTATCGACTACAAGACTTGAATCATGGGAAGTCGGCAACGAGAAGATCCTGCAATGAAAATACCAATCTCACAAAGATCAAGTGTATAAATCACATTCAAGAATAATTAAAAGCAAACATATAAGCATATATGAAAGGAACATGGCAATTAAAAATAAGTAATTCTCCCCCTTTGTATCAATTGTGTAAACAAATAATCCGATAGGGTCAACTAAAACAAAACATCAGTGTATATTACATATACATCATCATTTATTTTTTGCAAATCAATTTCATGGATTTAGCCCTAAATTCAAAAAACCCAGAAATTCATTTCCGCAGACTGTCCCGCGACCGGTGGCTACCGGTGTCCAGCCCGGTCTTGCGCCCGGTGGACATCAAAGACTAGAATCTCATTTTCTCACTAAGGCTTTGTTCTACCGGAATAATACACTTGTATTACTGGGAATAGGGACTTGGGTTCTTCCCATCTACCGGTAATACACTCTTGTATTACCGGGAATTCACACTTTAAAAACTCTTGTTTTATAAACCATTTCTTACTTTGATCAATTCATAATAATTTTAATAATTCAATTCAATGAATGTCTTAAATGACATTTTTCATGATCAATGTTTTCAACATAATTCAATACTTTATAATTTGTAGGCATGGATCTATCTAAGATCTTCTAGCATGCATCTTTTTTAACCAATTCATCTAATGGCAATGTTATCATGCAATCCAATTTTAATCTAATCATGCCATCTATGAAATTTCCATTCCATATCCATGTATGGACATTCTAACTTAATTGGGGCAACCAATAGGGATATAAGTATATATGAGGCAATTAAGCACATAATGCAAGTTAGGGATAAAAAGATAAATTTCTAATCAAGCACATGAAGCCAAAGACACTTATAGGGACATCATCAAAATATGTGTTCCACACACTCTCTATCAAATGAGTTTCTTTTCAAAACAATTTCATTTTTCTTCCAAAGAATTCAAGCTCATCAATTCATTAAATTTTTTTTCAAAAATGTTCAACTTGAGGAAATCAAGGAGACTTGTATTTTCATTCTTCATCTCAACCTTGACGAAACAAGGGAGGCAAACATCAAGTTCCACATGTTCTCAACCTTATCGAAATTAAAAGAGTCACATATCACAATTATCTTTTACTTTAAGATTTATTAGGCTTTGGCTAATTCTGCGGTAGGAGTCCATCAACAAACTATCCGTATAATTCCTTGTATTACCCGATCCGTCGGGAGGTCCCAATTAAGCCCCCATTGCACAATGTCGTGAGTGCAAATCCACCGAGAGACTGAAATTCCTAAATACAAGTAATAGCCAACCCAACTCATCTATCATGTTTAGTCCAATTAAATGTTCGTTCAATTAATTCATTAGATTAGGGCATCCATTCCTTCTAATCTTTCCAAGTGACCAAAAACATGATTCTTCTCAAAATTGATTTCCAAATATCAAATTTCAAGTGGCAAGAAGGTCATAGGACCATTTTTTCCAAAATCAATTGCCATTCAATTCAAATCAATTTCTACATTCCAAGAAGATCCAAAATTGAGTTTTGATAAAATTTTGGGATCCATCTAGTTGTTTTGGGGATCTTACAATTAAACTCATGAGAAGCATATTGATGTACATAAAAACCAAAATACTCAATCAATTTAGTTAATTTCATGAAGACCCAAAATCTAGTTTTTTGACAAAATTGGAGATCTTACAAATTGACTTGGAAATCATGAAATTAAAGTCATAGGGAGACCAAATGGACACATATGAACAATATCCCTCAAAGTATTCAAGGGTTTACATGACTTGCAAAGTCAAAACATGAAAACGTCCTCATGATCTTTGGAAATATAGGGAGAGAAGAGAGCAACCAACAATGGAGATACAAGGGATAGAAAACTCTATATTAGAGGATGACTTATGCACGATCCTAGGTGAGGGTTCTTCTCCTTTTCCAATGACACATGGCTCGTTGGATATCCCTTGACGAATGCTCTAACCTTTCTCCTTGGGATTTTTTTAAACTCCCTCTTGATAGTCTTCCAAAATTAGAGAGATGAGAGGAGAGAAGCGGGGTTATGGGAGTGGGGGCTAGAGTAAATTTAGAGAGAGAAAAGAGTGAGCTCAAATGCCCTAAAACAATCAAGGAGCATTTATATACTCAGGGGGCAAAAAGACCTCACTGTCCCTCATTAAAACTCGTCAAGATGCACTCTACTGAAAGAAGGGAGTCCATTTTTCGGTAGAGGGAGGTGCAACATCTATCTCCCTCTCTTTACTCTCTCTCCCAACCGTCTCCTTTATTGGAAGAGCACCCCTCTTCTTTTGGAAGAAGGGGTTGCGGTTTCCTCCCATTCCCTCATCCACTCTCTTCTACCAGAAAAGCAGACCCCTTCTTCCAAAAGAAGGGGCTGCAGCTTCTCTCTCTCTCCTTCTGCAGCACTCCCACACCTTCTTCAACCGGAAAAGGGGTGTTCTTCCCCTGCTTGTTTTCTAGAAAATGGGGAGTTTCCCTTTTCCTTTCCCACAATTCCCCTTTTCTATTTTCTAGTAAAGAGGGGGTCCTCTCCCTTCCTTCTTCCTCCTGCTTTCCCGGTAGAACAAGGAGTCCCTTCCCCCTATTCTCTTCCTCTTTTGCTGCAAGCCTCTCCCTCTCCATTCTTCGATAAACCACAACCAACCAAGCACCAACCTCCATAATCAAATCACTAAGCTAAACTTCCAAGTGTGAATCCAACCACCAAGGTCATACCAATTTTATTTCCAGAGGCAAACCACATCTATTCCATTACCAAGATGACCTTGCCACTTTCTTAACCCTCATTCAACACATCAAACACAAACCAAGCCTTCCCCAAGGTTAATCATTCCATTTTCAATTCCTAGGATATGAATCAAACCTCTCTAATTCACATTAAATCCCCAATATTGGTTTCCAACCCAATCTTTGAGTTTCCAAAATAAGTTTGAATTTCTAGGTCACTACATCTTATCCACCTTAAAATAATTTCGTCATCAAAATTTTATTAACTCAAGGGTATGGGTAGGAGTATACAACGCATCAAGGGTTTTCAATCACCACTTGAATTATCATGGAATAGAACTCAAGAAGATTTTGAGTAAAAGATTATTGGAGGCCTTTCCAAGACCGATTATGCCAATCAAATATGAGATCACCGACCATTATTATGAGCAAAAAGACAATGACACTCATTCATCATTTTGAAGTCAAGATCAAACATGGGCTAAACCCAAAACGAAGATAGGATACACAGGGATGTGGTACCATTAAAAACATCCACTATGAGCTAGGTACTAGAAAAGGAAGGATCCATCACACACCCCTCCATTCATCACCAACCCAGACTATGAGTTTTCCAAGACTTCCAGGTGACATTGTTGTAATACAAATACACAGGAACATCGAGAATACGAGAAATAGATGGATCTAGAGGTACAAAAATGTCGAACTCGAGCAACAATTGGTGTTGATAGGGAAAACAAACAATCCACTGAGGCACCAAGATTTGAGATGAGGCATCATCCACCTTAAAGGAATTCTATATCAGGAAGGAATTTAGAATGAAGGGTTGTCGCTTGACATTTTCAACCAGAGTCACACTCTCACATTTGATAATATTGTTTTAACCCTCTCTTTCAATGGGAATAGACAGAACATTGCATCAAGCCTCGTGATGTACCATATTCGCTCACCAACATACATAGACCATTACATCCTTCGTCACACATAAGATCAACCTCGCACACTCACCTAGTGCAGTACCGTAATGATTACTAAAAATTTGATTTGAGATGTGCTGGTCAGTTGCCTTCTTAGATCAATTCATCCAGGTCATCCCTATACCACTGGACACTAATGACTCACCTAGTAAAGTCCAAAAAGATACGTCGGTGCAGTTGACAAAAAGGGGTATACACTATCTAATTGACTCTCGTAATGAATCTGCACAACATCCAAACCAGACATCAAAATTTAGCAGCAAGCCATACAGTTACTCATTCTCACAAAGGAATGACACTAACATTGAATACATCTATACACAAGCCACTACCAACACCTCTTCCCCATAATGGAAGGACACTCTTAAATGGTAAACCATAAGGCTTCAGCCCTGATCCCACTCACTATAAACAACAAGGACTCTTGTTGACTTAGATTTTCTTATAAGAAGAAGGAAAACAATAAGTATCCTCTCTAAGACTTTAACAAAAACAATTAGGAAGGGCACTAAATGCCCGAAGCATTAGGGAACACAGGTCAAGAAGTATGCACCATAATAGAACACATCAATGCAGTGCCAAGCATAAGAATTTTAAAATGACCAGAGAAGCCAACTCTTCCTGCTTTCATCACTAGAGCAGAAGTGAAAACACTGACAAAAGTGGGTATCAACTGCCCAAGATAAGACAACAACAACCCCAAAGTCAAGGGTAGACATGCCAGAGGTCAAGCACTGGCAATAGGCTACTAGTGATCCAACCTTTCTAGAATGGAAATGAGGGTTGAACTATTTCAACTACAACCAGCAGGACATGTTTAAGAAATGACCACAACCTGCCAAATTAAATTACCATCTCCATTTTCAAACTCAACCCATACATTTTATCGTGGGATGGTAAAGTCCTAACAGGGTTTCCATTCTTATCAATGAATCTACTGCACATTACCACTGAACCATAATACTTGTATGAGGGTTAACAATACCTCATCAATCTTACTAAGGTCAAACAACCAGACTAGCACACATCATTTGGATCACTTACTCTTAGTCAACACACTTAAATTTCTCATTCCTTCACCATCACCAAGTTGTGATCCTCTTTGCCCTATTTCCACAATTCTGGTGTATACCACATTTTAATATACCCACTCACAAGGTCACTCCTTATCCCAGTTCATCCATGTCACTTAAAACTTCCATCTTGACATTTGCAAGTTCATACATTACCATTTGTGAGCATGAGTGATTCTTATAACCACCAACACCAATATCTAAATGTCTATTCCCAACTCTACTTGGCCACAAATCACTACCCAAACTCTTACAACATACTCCATCAATGGCCCACATCCATCTCACCAACATCCTCGATTCCTCACTAGACATTCCACATAGTACGTAAACATGCCTTGCATCTGATTTTTTAAACCAAACCATATCCCATTTAGAAGATGGGCTCCAAACATCACAATATTTTAGATTTCCCAATGTCATTTCTACTCCAAATTTCTCAATCATGGCCATATTTCCATCAAATTTACATTATGAATGACAAGATCCTGATTACTACAATAAATAGCACATTAAATTCTCAAATCAAATGCAATTGCCCGATATAATGGGGTCACAATACTCTCTAACCTCAAGAAATTTCACCTTTTTCAACAAGGGGCATCACCTCACAATCTTTCAAATCACATCTTAGATGCACCAATGTGGATCATCCATATTTAAACCATGCCCCAGCACTAATAAAGATCTGAAATTCACTTTCATCTCCTCTAGATGACCAGATGTCAACACACTCCTTCTATCTCGCACTCTTCCAAGGCCAACACTACTAATTTACCTATAACCTTTCTTTACCGACCACGTTCCTGGTCCACCACATAGATATTACACCCTCTATCCAATCATCCACATAGCCTCAAATGTCATCATCCTTTCCCATGACCAAGGTCAAATAATTAACAACCAACAATACACTATGCCACTTAGTCCTACCTTGGCCACCAAATTTCCAAGGGCAACACCATTAGAGGGAACAACTCATTCTCACACCTAACTAGAAGGAAATCCAGCCACTCTAGGCTCATCTACTAGTTGTCCATCACCCACATGAGCACCCAAACACAATCTCAAGACAAGGACAAGGCGTTCACCCCGAATGCCCAAAATTAGACCATACCTCTATAGGGAGTGACAAACCAAACCTTATCAACCCAACCTTGGGTTCCACTTCTCTTATAGAGGCATAATCAACCCCTAAAGATAAAGAGGGGTTCACAGAACCATTAAGGGACTCACATCCCTGAGGGGCAAAACAATAATTCAACCTCAACTAAAGAGGTACATCGGGTCCCCTCACCACCCATGGGCAATATCTAAACCCAACATCTATTAATCCAAAAAAAAAGAAATCAATGATAGAGATGATTCGAGGGATCTTCTACAATCCACCTCTAGAATCAACCAGAAGTGAAAAGGATTCTACCACTAACCTCACATCCAACTCACCTCCTCAACTTGGAGGGCAAGAACTAGGTGATCTAACCAGGTAAACACCTACAAGATTCACTTCTCAAGATTGAGGCAAGAATCAACCAAGGACGAAGATCAACGTAAGACATTGAAGTTAAGGGTCCACATCTCAATAATGAGGCAAGGACCATGGAACATCTGGCCTAACAGTCACAAACAAAGATCCACTTCTTGTAATCAAGGAAAGGATCACTCGGTGACGAAGGTCAACGGAAGACTCAGAAGTCATGGGTCCACATTTCAAAAAGGAGGCAACAATCACCTAAAATCAATAAATTTAAGTCAAAACTCAACAAGGGACAATAGACTAACTCAAGGAGTCAACTATAGGATCGACATCGCACTAGGACATATCAAACAACGATTTTTATGAATGATCCTACAAATTAATTTATAGAAAATAGTTGTACCTCATGCAATGCATACACAAGCACTCCAAGCACATCACATGAAATCAATGCATCAATGCACTCATAGAAACTCATTGTCTCCCCAAAGGCCTATGTTTTCGAAACCGAAAGCTATGATACCAAGTTGTCACGTCCCGAATTTTCAAACCATTTTTTAAATATAAAAATATGACAACATTGGACAAGTACTAAAACTCCTACCCAATCCAAAGTGCAAAAAATAAAGGGGAATGGGGATACAAGCACACGAGCAAGCAAATGAAGTTTAAAAGGGAGTTATACAAGTCCAAAGAAATACAAGTCTGTATACATGAATTTTAAAAAAATACCAAACTCAGAAAACTAGGATACCGATGATCAAGTCAAGAAAGCTCCAATGCAAACATGATGACATCCAGAATCCTCCTCTAGGCATGGGAATCCGTACCTAAAAATAGAGTGTTAGGCAAAAGCGTAGTAAAGATAATCTATAACCAAATATCCTTAAAGTTGAGACAATAGATGCGAGTGCGAGAAAAGTAAAGTATGCATGAAATGAGTACCATTTTCATATCTCTAAAACCATTTGATTCTTAATACCATTGCCAATTCCTTTTCTTTCCAAACCATCCAATTTATCGATTTCGTGAGATTTTTTCAATAACCACTCAACTTGACGATATCGATGAGTTTCTTTTCAAAACAATTTCCTTTTTCTTCCAAAGAATTCAAGTTTATCAATTCATTAGAATTTCTTCCAAAAATGCTCAACTTGACGAAATCAAGGAGATTTGTATTTTCATTCTTCATCTCAACCTTGACGAAAAAAGGGAGGCAAACATCAAGTTCCACATCTTCTCAACCTTAACGAAATTAAGGGAGTCACGTATCACAATTATCTTTTACTTCAAGATTTATTAGGCTTCGGCTAATTCCACGGTAGGAGTCCATCAACAAACTACCCGTATAATTCCTCGTATTACCCGACCCATCGGGAGGGCCCAATAAATCTCCCATTATGCAATGTCATGAGTGCAAATCCATCCAGGGAACCAAATTCCCGAATATAAGTAATATCCAACCCAACTCATCTATCATGTTTAGGCCAATTAAAAGTTCGTTCAATTAATTCATTAGATTAGAGCATCCATTCCTCTTAATCTTTCCAAGTGACCAAAAACATGATTCTTCTCAAAATTGATTTCCGAATATCAAATTTCATGTGGCAAGAAGGCCACAGGACCATTTTTTAAATCAATTGTCATTCATTTCAAACCAATTTCTACATTCCAAGAAGACCAAAATTTGGGTTTTTATAAAATTTGGGGATCCATCTAGTTATTTTGGGGATCTTAAAATTAAACTAATGAGAAGCATATTGATGTATGTAGAAACCCAAATACTCAATCAATTTAGTCAATTTCATGGAGACCCCAAATCTAGGTTTTTGACAAAATTAGGGATCTTACAAATTCACTTGGAAATCATGAAATTAAAGTCATATGGATACCAAATGGATACATATGAACAACATACCTCAAAGTATTCAAGGGTTTATGTCACGACTTGAATTTTTAAAATACCTTAAATTTAATTCATTGGTTTTAATATCCATCTTTGTGAATCTCGATTCGATTCTATGCCTCTACATCTCAAATTCCTATCTCCAATGGAACCAAATTATGTTTTGAGTTGAGTTCTTTTAATTCCCAAGAGTTTTGGATCACTTCAGGGTGTCTCGGGTTGGCCTGGGAAGAAATAAGCTTGAGAACCAATTCTGGTGCCTATGCATCGGTTGAGCACAACGTGTGCACCGGTACACATGGCCTTTGTTGGGAACACACGTTTGGGTTGCACCAGTTGCACGGTTTGGTTGCACCGGTGCAGGGAGCCTCTGTGATTTCATTTTTTGTTGTCTAAGCCCTTGTGCACCAGTTGAAGCAAAAGGTTGCACCGGTGCACAAAGTCTCTGTCTTGGCTGCACCAGTTAACATTTCTAGTTGCATCAGTGCATGTAGCACCCGGGCAACAGATTTGTTGCCTGTGCACCAGTTGCATGTTTTCTCTGCACCGGTGTACAGATCCTTCTATAGAATTTTTAAGCTCATTAAGAGCATTTTGGTCTTTTCACGTAGAGGGCTATATATTCATCTCTTAGTTTGTTTTCCCTCATTTCTCTCAGAAAACTCTAGAGCTTGAGAGCTCCTCTCTCTACCTCCATATTTATCCTTCCACCTTCTTTCTTCTTTCCCTTTCATTCTATGGAGCTTTTAAAGAAAACTTCTTCATTAATGACATTCCCGGAGTCAAGCTCTTCATGTCTATGGTGGTTTCAATGGTGGGTGTTCACAACCCTCACCTAGGGTTCAAGACTCTTCAAGCTTGAGGTAGGAAATCTCTATGTCTATTATGACTTCTCATGCGTTTCTCTCTTCCCCCTCTTGTATAATATAAATTATGATAAATTTTGGGTTGTGGGTTTTGATGGAGAAATTGACCTAGAGTTAGCCATGTATTCATGAAATTGGAAGTGGGTTTGTGGTTCTCAGGGATATGGTCTAGTATACCATGGGTCAATTTCATGTTCTTTATACCTTGGTGAAAACTCTCAAATTTGAAGAAAACCTAATTTCGGGATTGACAAACTAATTGAGGGCTTTTGGCTAATTGGGGTACTTATGCTCAAATTGATTCAATATAGGGGTTTTAGACAAGTTAGGTTTGGTTTGGAGACAAGATGGCATGGGGTCTTGTGTTGAGAAGAGGTTTAGGAAGTCATATCTTTGGCCTTTAAACTTATGATGGCCAAGTGTTTGATGAAATGCCCGAATGGGTCTTAAAGCTAAATTAAGGTTGTATGGGTACTTGGGAGAAAACAATTGGGTATAAGGGTGGAGGTCAATGCCCTCCCTTGAGAGAATGTCTTGATTTGAATAACCTTGGGAAATTGAGAGTGTAGCATAACTCATGACGTGGGAATTGCATGTGAGAAAGGTTGAACTTGCATGGGTATTTCGTACTAGCATTGGTTAGGATATGTATGGTCACAACATTTGCACCAGTGTCGGCTAGGAGGATTTATATTCAATTGAACTAGCGTTGGATAGGTATAACAATAAGCTTGAGCTAGCATCGGCTAGGACTTCAACATCACACAAACTAGCATTGACTAAGAAAGCATTGGACGTATGGTAACATACAAGCTAGCGTCGGCTAGGAATACAAAATGACATGTACTAGCTTTGGCTAGGAATCACCTAATGAAACGAAATAAAAAGCTAGCTTCGGCTAGGAATGGTAACAGATAGGGGTTTTATTTTATGCGGGAATGGACTTATGATGGGATTCCCTAGATGGTTGCATCATCCACGACATTGTGCACAATAAGGGTAGCAGTAAACATCCTCATAAGTTGGGGAATGATGGAAAGGAAATGATAGTGTGTCGACGGGCCACTATACTGAACCTACCATATCGACGTTATACACTCCAAAACATGATAAATAGAGATATTAGGATGTAGTTGGGAATGGACTTATAATGGGATTCCCGGATTCATCCATAGTACGAGATCTATAGGATAAACCGGAAATGGACTTATAATGGGATTTCCGGGTTCATCCAATGTGAAAATAAAGTCAAAGAAAAGATAATGGAACGACTATATTCATGACAACTATTGGGGGCCGTACTCTCAAGAGGCCGGAGCCACGACCTCCTCCAAGAGGACCACAGCTCAGATCAACCAGCATGCGGCCAAACAGCTCTTAACCGGCAATAGGGCCTCTCTGGGGCTCTCTCCGGCTCGAAGACTCATAGCCCAGAGGAGGAGCCTAGCCGAAGAGCCCAGCAGTCAAGGTCATGCGACCGAGCAAAGTAGGGCCGACGAGAAGGCTCGTCCGGGATCACTTCTCTGCAGAGGTTTCTTGGCCAGGAAGGCCCGGCCAACAACAAGTAGCGCCGGAGCGTGCCGCTTCGGCCAGACAGGACAAAATGCTTTGTTCACATCGAATATTCCCTCGGGGACAGTATCCCGGGTTTTGCGCACATGGAAGACACATGCCCGACACAGGATCAGCTTTTCCGTGATTCCCGCAGAATGTCAGGCACGCTCAGTCAGCTTTTCTGCTGCCCGATGTTGTCAGGCGGCGCCGCCTGACACTGTCGGGGCCGACCGGTCGGCCACACGTTCAGACATTCAGAGGAGACAGGCACACTGCCCCATGGTCTGTCGCACCAGCTCAACCGCGCCGAAGCGCGTATCCAGCACTCTCCGATGTCCTATATAAGGAGCTTGGCATTCAATACATGGTACACACTCTCTCTAGCCCAAGATCTGCTCAATTACTTTCTCTCTCTACAATCCCTTTGCTGACTTTGCCATCGGAGGGTCCACCGGCGATGCCGCCGGTAGCCTAACGTTTGTTTCCCTGTGCAGCTAGGTCCAGCCCCTCAGTGCCACTGCTCACCGTCGGAATCCACCACCAGAAAAGGCTTACCCCCAACAATTGGCGACTCCGCTGGGGACACCTTTTCTCTAACTCTCAGATTCCCACTGTGAGCTCTCAAACACCTTTCTCAACTGAAAATGGCATCCAAGAACAGGAACTCCAGGGACAACCAGTCCGGCGGAAGAAGGAACAAAGGGAAGGAGCTGGCCAGGCCAGGGGACTCTGCTCTCCGCACTCCTGAGCGTGTCCGTGCCAGCGACGCCAGCTACCACAGCAATGAATACCCAGATCCTCCGGCCAAGCACACTACGCGGCAGTACATTCGCCAGTTGGAGGGCGATCTGGGCCGAAGGGATGAGCAGATCAACGCTCTTATTAGAGAGATGACCCTGCTCAGGGAGGCTACCGAGAAGACGGCCACGGCCGTACCGAGGGAAGATCCCGAGCCAGCACTTTGCCCCATCAATGTAATCCACGGGACAGTGGATCACCGGCGGGAGGAGCAGCTCCGGTTTGAACTTTAGCAGATTGAAGCAAAGGAGATCCTCGCCGTTCAGCCTATGCCGAAGAAGCCAAAGCCGGACTCAAGGTACTCCATCACTTTCTCTTCCAGGGATTCGGAAAGAGTCCAACACCTCCACGATGACGCGCTAGTCGTCACACTCCAAATTGTCGACTGCT